>JAODAH020006278.1:0-35861 GCA_027574865.2 Coproporus ventriculus | reverse complement strand
TTCCTTAGTTACCTAAATGGAATAATTTTAATTTATGCAGTTGTTATTTCGTTGTAATTCAGAACCATGTTGATTTTGAAATAAAAAAAACTTGTTTTATTTCAAAATTTAAATGGAATTTTTTTTGTTTTTTTTTAATTAATTTTTATTTTAACCAATATAACATGTAACAAACGTAAACTTGCCCAAAAAAGGGAATATTTGTCCCATTTTAGTTCTCGTAAATTATCGTTCTAAAATCTGAAATGAATGAATTTTAAATTAATTTTGATACGGCATACTGTACTTAAGGGTTCAATAGATTTTTCCCCCACTCAAAAACAAATATATAGTTTATGTATAGTTATAGTATCGTTTAAAATTCCTTAAAAAACAATTTAATTTAAAAAAATTAAGAATTAAGAGACACAAATTTATTATGTACAATTTGTTGCCTTTTTGTTGTCGATTCATTACCATTTTGTAATCTCATTTGCCTTGAGATAGTACGATAACATTTTAGTCATTATTCAAATTAGAGCGGGAAACTTTTCAAATATACAAAAAAACATTGCTATCTACATAAATATTGTGTTTTATTCATATGTTTTTACTTTATCGTTAATGAATAGTTAGCAATAGTGGAAAATTACCTTTTTAAGCAATAACAAAACGGTTTGTTGAGTAGAGAATTTTCATAGTTAAGCATTATTTGTCAGCATGATGAGAAGCAATTAATATTTTACAAAAAAAAAGAAAAGATAGAAAATGGCCGTTATAAAAAAATTGAAAAGAGTTGTTAGTCAAGTAACTTTGGTGAAAAAAAAGAAGAGGTAGTGAAAATTGTTTTATTTTTGTGTTTATTTGTTTTGCACTTGTTGTATTGCTGCACGATTTTCTGCTTATACATGCTCTTTTTTTTTGGCTTAATTAGATCCCGCAGAGCGTCACAAGATGTTTGCGCGAGTAGTAGACCAAATGAGAATTTTCCATGGATGAGGTAAGTTGTGGCAAATATTTGCATGCATGATCCTTTCATAATTCATAAATATATAACTCACCAAAATAAAAATCTACTTCAACTAAAGGAAAAAAAATATTTTCAATTCATTTATTTTTTTTAACAAATTTCATTTTCTGGTAAGTAATCACATAAAAGCTTTATATACTAATGGGTTATTACAACATTTGTATATACTTCCTTTCCTAAAATTTTTGCTACTTTACATACTGTAAATATTCACAATATTTTTGGCTTCTAAAAGAAAAAAGAATTAATCGTTTTTCTTTTGCATATTTTAAGATCTAAAGGTCTAAATTATATTTTCTTGAAAAATAAGAAAATTTCAAAATTTGCTTTTTAGATATTTCTGGCATATTGATAGGTTTATAGTTTCTGGTGCTTTAGAAGGTTTTCAATTTTTCAGTTTGATTGACATTTTTATGTAAATTTTGGCATTTTGATAGATGTTCAAAGTTTCGACCATTTGCTGTTATTTTAATCACTTCAATGTTTCGGTAGGTTTTAGAAGTTTCCAACAATTTGGAAGGTTTTAAAATAATAAGTTTTAGAGATTATTCTGACGCTTTGATAGTTTAAAGATTATCAGAAATTTTTTATATTTTGATGAGGTTTCAAGGTCCAAAATAATTCATTTCCTTCTAATGTGACTCAAGAAACCCAATAAAGATGGACATCTCAGTTTTAGAAGTTACATCATCAATTTCGTTATAACAAAACCACAAAAGAAGGAATAGATAATTTTTATCCGAATCAGATGCATCGTGAATTTTATAGTTCCTTTTCATTGGCAGTCTTGAATACATTCTGATTTAACTTTTAAACTTTGCGAATATTTTTGCAAAAGTTTAATATTCCTATTGTTAAGAATTTAACCGATACTTAAATACCAAGACCAGCAAAAAATGTTAAAAAAAGCCATCTTTTCTCAAAGCCACCTAAGATTCTGTAAATAAAAATAATTCTGTCTCTTTTCTTCTCAGATAGTTTTGAATATCTTTAACTTTTTCTATTTAGAACATGTTTTCTAAACGAAAATTTTTGTTATAAATACGATGATTTGTAAATAAATATAAAAACTACTATAACCTAAAAATATTATCATATATTGGATAAAATCATTAAACAATAAATGAAAGTCGTCAAAAAGATAATATAATGCAGGATGTCACTATTCATCATTACGTTTTTATAAAATTTACAAAATAAAATTAATTGATACTTAAAAACATGGATTTAAAGATAAATTCAAAATATCTATCAAATCTTCTACAAGTGATACCTTGACCTAAATTTTCTAGTGAATATTTTAACGAGATAATCAAGATATATGAATTTGCTAATACAAACATAAATAAATTTAAGATACATTTACTTATTGTATTAACAAGTTTTTGTATATTCGGAAAAATATTTTTTCTGAACTTATAATTACAAAAAGTTTGTATTTTTAATTAAACCTACTAAGTTTTGGGGATTATAACATTGATGAAGGATTATTTGAAGCTAGAATATTTTTAATAATTAAAAATTATCTTTTCAGGAGCAAGAGTAGAAGTGTGGATCACGGAATTTCATCTCCTTTTGATTTGGATGCTATTCGAGCGAAAGTAGATGGGCAGGTGGACAAAAATCTAGATAGAGGTAATAAAGCCTGGTTTACACGGGTAGAGTAGAGTAGTGCTACTTTATCACATTTGATTTTTTTTTGTTTACACACAGTAGAGTAGTAAGTAGAGTGAACTAAATGAAAACGAAACTAAACTCTACTTGAACATGTTTACACGAGTATAGTGGGGAGGATAGTAGAGTGGGAGCAGTATTTTTAGCTCTTTGGAATCTAATCATTAAAAAGTTGCTGTCGTTTCATTTTCTTTTACTTTTATCATTTAAAAAAATCCTCATTTAATCCCTCAGCAAAATATTTTACTTCAAAGACTTGATAGAAAAATAACTTAGTGCATTTTTGTATCAAGTTTTTTTTTTCTTTGTTTCTTTAATAGTTTTCCAATTTCCATATTTTCTTTACTCTTATATACTATATTTTTAACGTGATACCAAAACTAGCGTATTATTGTTGTTTAAATCAATTTTAGAGAATGATATGTTTGTTCTGTATATTTTTCTTAATCCCACGTTATCCCACATCTTATTTTCCTTCGTGAATTTATTACATTTTTATGGAAAAATTAATCTAACTAGATATCTAAATGCATATATTCAAGTTGATTTTTTTTTATTTATTAAACATGTGTAAGTTAATTAAAAATCAAGATTATTTGCTTAATATACTCGATTAAGAATCATTTATCAAAATAGAATCGGAACAACATAATTTGCATAATTTATGAATAACATGAATATATTTCTATAAATATTGCATTTTAAATCAAAATATTTGCAAGGTGTGTTGAGATGTTTTGGAACCTTCAAATTTCACACCTACCCAACTTCCGCTTATAAACAATTGAAAAAGGTAGGAACGTGCGTCCGTCCGCACACTCTCGTTTCCATTTCTTTCTTTTTAACATTTTCTGCATCAAGGACGCGATTGTATAGAAGCACGAGCGTGTGTGCAGAACTATCAACCTTGAGACGTGACTAGAGGGGCAACCGGACGAACAAACGGCGAAAAAAATTTAAATTGAAAAGCCACTTCCGACACGTTTTCTTTAACAGCGAGCCGCACCCTGTCATTTTTTTTTATTCTGAATGCAAATTGTGTAATTAATTGTTGCAAATTCTTTTAGTGCACGCCCCAAAATGCGTACCTTCTTAATGGCGATAATTATTGGGTTAACTAGTGACCGTCAAATAAATTACGTTAATGGGATTGACCTATTGACAATTAATAAAAATATTGTTCATGTAACGATTTCATAATTTATTATCATTTAATTAAGTGCGGAGGGAACGTTAACTCGTTTATTTAATCTAAATTGAGGTCCCAATTTTTTTTGGCCCTGTAAATACCCCTGAAAGTCCTGAGGTCTTTCACATTTGTATGTTTTTTTGCAAAATAAAAGGTGCAGTAATAGAAATAGAAATCTTCATCCAAAATGTCGTTCATTTTTGGAACGTCATTATCGCAATCGGAAAATAACATTACCGCCATTTTTCTTAATTCTTCTTTTAATTTTTTATCTTCGATCTTGATGTTGAATTTTTATTTTTGTCTTTGTGTATCCTCTTGCTTTTTAAACTAACTGAAATTGATGCTATTTTCTTTTCAAATAAACTTTTTAATATCCTGAGTAACGCAGAGTTCGTTATTAAAAAGAAAATTAATTTACTACCTGTAACATTGTCAATTTCGACATTTTAAAAGTTGTTTCCGAAACAGAGCAAAAGATTTAATTTATCCCGTGCCAAGGAATTATTACAATAATAAATATGTTGCCAAAATGGTTGTTCTCTAATCCAAGAATTCGCGTTAACAAAATATTGAAAGAATAATTAGAAGTCCTGCGGGGAAAATCATTCCCCAATTATATAATGCTGTTCAAAAAATTAGCGACATTTTGGAGAAAGATATCAACAATCTATTGGTAAGAAATAATCATTTAAAGAAGATGACTCAAATGTAAATGATGTGCTGATGAAATACCTTTAGGAATATTTGGTTTGTCATATCAGTTAAATGTGTGTTTATGTTATATATTTAAATTTAAAATAAAAATATCTATTATATTTTTTTATTTCTAATTATCTTATGAAAAGGACGATGTTGTTCATTTATATCTCTTTATTTGCTGTAAATTTATTTAATAATATTATTTTAGAAAAGCGAAAGATTTCACCAACAAAAATTTTAATTTGATTCAGAAGAAATAAAGTTTTACAATTTAGAATAAAAATTAAACTTCAAAAAGAGGCAATTCATCATAATAGCAAAGGAAGATGTTACATCCATTTTTTCTTCATGAAGCCTATTATATCTTCATGTTTTTCTTTCAAGTTGCAGTTCAGAATTCCTGTACATTTGTTGATGTTGAAAAAACTTTTTTTCACTGCCTTCACTTTCAAATAGGTTCTATAAATTATTTAGCACTTACGCCAATCCTCCATAACACTTCTAGAATCCGATTTTTGGGATAATTTTGAGATCTTCCTTCGATACGCTTTTAATCTCATCTATACTTGTAAAACGGCCCTTTCAGGTTTTCTTTGATGTCTGGGAATAAAATCAAAAAAATCATACGAATATGGAGGTTGGGACATCATTATAGTATTAAATTTGGCCAAAAATTCGCGATCAAGCAATGAAGTATGACCAGGTGCACTATCGTGATGAAAGCCATGAATTTTTTATCTATGGTTCACTATACTGTTGAAACCGAAGAACACAATGGGCATAATCTTCACATTCGACCGCACTTTTGGAGCTTTTCTCAGTCTTGGCGATCCAGAATATCCACTAGGTCGATCAAGCTATGCATTCGAAGTCATATCCGCATCCGCAAACCCTTGTTTATATTATCTTATTTATAAATAGTTCTGCATCTTTGTTGACTACATTTATCGACTCCTAATCAACTTCCATTAGCTTTTGTTTTTGTTCGAAATTCTTCAATTTTGAAATTAATTTTTCTGCCACACTTCATACCCCAAACATTCGAAAAAATTTCATGGCATGCACCAATTAATAAACGCCACCATTAAACTTCTCTTTGGTGGTTATTCGGCAAACGTTCATAATTATTTTTTTCACTTTTTCATCGATTATTAATGTGATGTGTCCAGGGTGTTTTCATTTCAACGTCTTAACGGCCATCTTGGAAACATTATACTACTTGTAAATGCTTATTTGACTCATAGCAGACTCACAAAAAACAATATTTAACATATCTAAAACAACAACAAAAAATATCGAAAATCAGATAGAATACAACCCACAAAATTCCCGTTATAAAAAAACATTTCCAAACCGAGAACAATAATGACTTATATTGTTTTCTTAAGTACATCATTCTTTGTTTTCGTTGTTTCTTTTTGACATTTTTTTGGCAATCTTTGTTTTCTGATCTTTTTGGCATTTTTTTTTTTGTAATGTCTATCTATTCTGCAAGAGCAGAAATATGCAGAATGAAGTTCAGAGTAACCAATGTCAATGAAATTAGATTGTAAATGCAATATGTCATAATGTGAAAATATTGCCCTGGCCGTGACCTATTCATAATTAAAAATTGCATCTAATTAGTTCTAGGCTAGATAAATCACGTCCCGTTCGCTGATAAAGCACCATTTTTCAATTAAGTTTTATTACTTTTCTAATGCTCAAATAAATTAATCTCGCCCACAGCAAGTCGCGAATTTGTTAATTTCGTTATCTTACGCTACTGGGCGCCCTTGGGTCATACCGAAAAAAAAAAAACAATAAATTAACGAGACAACATAATGAACGTTATATCCGATCTGAAATATTAATTAGCGGATATTGCGTGATCAAAACTGGACCGATCAAGATCGGCACTCAACAACAAAGAAAAAAAAGTGGACAATAAAGGTGCGCGCTCGTTTCATCACGGACGTGTTATTTTTTTTGCTGAAAAAATTCACTTGTATTGAGGCACGTACGCACCTAGCATGTTTTCATAAAGGTCGAGAAGAGGTTTTATATGAGTTTTATCCTCGATGCGTGACCCTTTTTCACGCAATGACACGCTTGCCAACATCTAGAAAATAACCTTATCTTATTGAATTTAAATCTAATAGGTTCGATTTAGCACCTCATTTATAAAAAAAACACACCTGTACGGTAATCAATAATCAAAGCAATTAACTATCATTTAAAAAATTAAATATGCCTGTGTCAATAATTACATAATGATTAATTAGAATAGATAAAGCTGTGAAGTTTTCTTGGACAAATTAATGTTAGTGGAAAAATATTTAACTTTGACAAATTACGGTAAGCATCGTCAATTTCTCATTTTCTCAATTTTTGTAGTTAATTTTGTAAACACAAAGAAAATTTGTGTACTGATCGCTTTATCTACTCATTTGTCTTTAAACTGCCACATTGTAAGCTAAAGAAGAATAAAACCAGAGCTTTTTATTTGAACGACCTAGTTTTATTTATTTACTCTACTTTTCGATTGGAGATGACTTTTATAACCATTTTAGTACGATAAATCCACGAGTTAAACAACTATATAATTACATACTATCAAAAAGCTGAAAGCACAGTAAACCATCAATTAAGATGATATAATTAAATATGTGTATAAAAACATTTTCCGATTCGTGGTGCGAAATTTAAAAAAAGGCTCAAGTTGTAGTATACTAGAAGATCTACTACGTGTCTAGGTAACACGGTGTCCTAATTCCAAACAGTCCGAAGAAGTTCTGTGTGTATTTAAATCACGTAGCCCAACAGTAGGAAGTGTCTTGAAATTCCTCGCAGCGCATTACGGTGATGTCGCACCGCATTCCAATCGAATTCTGTACGTGCAATCTGCTTCATGCATCTCTTCCTTATTTCAATTAATTTTTTACGTTTTATTAATTAAAATCCGTTTTACATGCTTTAATTTTATATATCCGGTTTCCAGTTCATCGATAACCTGACACTTCCGTGTCTCGCCCGCGCGAAATTCCAGTTCGCCTTCGGTTTGTTTATTTTTAGAAACGTTCATATTTTGATAGGTTCATAAATTACTTAGGGCCTTGAGGGAAAACATTCGCAGACAAGTGAAATAATTAATAATTACACACCTACGAGACATATAAAAAATATATCGAAGGATTTATATCATAGAAAATTGTTATAAAGGACATGAGTATGCCAGAATTCGAAATGAATTATGTATGTACGTTTTTATTATTTTATTATTATTAATCTAAATTTTAATGAAATTATTGTATTAATTGCACGTCATATATGTCGTCATCAAACAAAATCATGTGAACCAACACAACTGCACTTCCGGTGCGAAATTAAAACATTGAAATTTAAATCTCGCGCGTATTTCAGTATTGGCAACAATGACGAAAAATATACAGTTTGATACACGATTTTTGAGCCTCTGATTTTAAATTTGATATTATTGTATCAGAAACCAAAATATCCGATCTAATACGACAGACTTAAAAAATGATATTATTTCAATGCATATTGTATTGGGAGTTGTTGATTTATTTTAAATTTTAATTCCGAATAAATGATAAAATAATTTTGTTGCTATTATTATTGAATATTATTTCGTCACAAGAATAAATAACATTAGCTAGAGCTATTTGTAGTATAAATTGGCATGAACTGACTGATTTCTTGCAATTAGTTTTTCATACATTTTGTTGCAATCTTGTAATGAGATATTTCGAAAAAATACACTTCAGATTGAAAAAAGTGCATGTTTCATATTTTTAACAAGGTTATCTAACCAAACTCGACCGCTCACAATTTCAACCCAAATTGTATTTCTCGAGTCATTCGCTCGTTTCAAGATGTTTTTACCTCTCTTTGATTATTATCGATTCTAGCGCCATCTGTGAGAATAAACATAAAAAAATTCATAGGTTAATTCTTTCAGGAGAATCCAAATCTACAAATAAAAAATGAGGCTTTACATTTGAAATTTGGAAATTACCCGCTACAGCTCTTCCATGGGGTTCCAATTTCGATATTAATACATTCAAAGCAACGCTCGAAGTGTCACTTTTTCAACGAGCGTTTAGTGGTGTCGCTGCGATCTGTGTTTCCTGAGTTATTTGTAATTGACGCCATCTATCAAGAAAAACGCCATGAACTTTTTTCCAAGCCTAATATTAAACACGTATTTTTTCGTTTTTTCGATCCGAAGCTTATTTCTCAAGATATTCGAGTATTTCCAGATTTTTTGGATATTCTATAATACAGAAAATATTTTTTTAAATTTTATTATTAATTTTACAGATTACCGGTTCTTATCCCTTTCAAACTACCCCCTTCCTCTATTTTGAATTTGAAATGGCCTTCACGAACTGTGACGAATTTGTTTTGATGTCATCAATAGTTCTTTCACAACAGATTTTAATTTTGGAAATAAGGAAAAATCGCAAGGAGCAAGGTTTGGCAAGTAAGGGGCTGAGGGAGGGAAATCATCTTATTTTGGCACAAAAATGACGAATTGACAAAGCTGAGTGTGTGTACGCATTGTCCTGGTGCAAAAACCATGAGTTGTCTCGCTACATCTTTTTCGTTGAAAAGCCTGAGTTATTGTCAGTTTTGGTTTGATATCGATAAAAATCACAGAAACCCATATTTTACATATCATTCTCTGAAAACAAAGGTTTTTGGCTATCTTCAGTGAAAATTTGACGCAAATCGAGAAAAAGGTGTTTTTGAGCTATGAATTTTTGAAAAGAATTTCCGTCGTAGTCTATAAAAATGTTGACGACATTCGATTCCTTGATAAATTTCCCATCGATTAGAGTCTTAAAATAATTTCCACATAAAAAATAAAGATTTTAGCGAGCAAAAATCAATTTTTTTGCGTGCCAAAACTACAGTTTTTGAGATAATGACTCCAAATTTATTTTACAATCATATATTTTGTAGTAGAAACCGCCTACCAAATTTGAGCCAAATCGGTTGACGTGCCACCTAAACTTGTATGGTTTTGGCATGGAATGCCCCAGCTGTAAACCCAACCTTAATCTCCCGATATGATCCTTTGCATGAATGTTTCAACGTTATTGGTTTGTTCAAGGACTTAGCAGTTTCTTCTCCATACTTGCTTGTACTCATCATTTCCTTCCGTTTTATGGATATTTTTAAAAATGAAATATCTCAGGACTATAGACTGGTTTTTCCCAATTTTATATTGCTTTTAAAATAAATCAAGTCATAGCACCAAAATCAAAGAATGGAAAGAAATGGACTTGTTATGTTTTTCACATTGCTTAAGCCAATTCTCATATGCAAAATAATAAATCATTATTTTAATATAATTTTGTTATCTTTTTTTTGTTAAAACGAAGCAAATTACGTAACATAATTAATTTTTGTGTATTTTCACCATAAATCATGTTAAAAGTATTTAGGCGAAATTAAATTCACATCAGAAACTTAAGTAGCCGTTAAAACAAAGCAATAAAACACTTGAACATTAAATTGTTTATAGATTTTCCTCCAACACAATTTTAGTTTGAGTAAATATTTTGTACCGCCAAGCTGAGTAATAAAATTTTAATTTATTTGTGAAGATCAATTTATGAATTTCATTTGCATAACATATTCATTAATTATTCACGAATTTGATCAATAAATTATAGCAGCATTTTCCGCAGGCAAGGAAAATCGCCTCTAAAATAATGATAAACATCAGTTTTCATAAAAATTATTTAATTATTAATTTTCATGGCATTTTGTTTCATTTCTGTTAAAAGTCAAAATCATCAAAATACCGAAAAATGAAAAAATAGAAAATAGAAAATTCCAGGAAATTTCAAAAATCAAAATATTTGATGTTGGAAAATTGGAAAATCTGAAATTTAAATTAATTAAAAATTTCGGGAAAGATTTCTCAAGAAATTTTTGGAAAATTTTGCAATTATCCCTTGAATTTTCCGAATTTCAAAACCTTTTCAAGAAATTTTTTCAATTATTACAATTTTGTAAGAAATTTTTAATAAATTTTGATTTTTCGAAATGCTTTGCAGATCATTTTGAAGGAAGATTAAAATTTTTCGATTTTTTAAGAAAATACATATTACATTTTTTAATAAAAAAATTAATTTACAATTTTTCAAAAAAATTTTTATGAAATGTTAAAATTTAATCGAAAGATTTTTTAAAGTACAAAGAGAATCGGATCAGTATTTTGTATTCGCTATTCTTTTTTTAATCCCTGCATATCGTCTACAATTTTCTTATTGATAAATGTCAAACACGTGTATTTTCTTATACAGAATAGTGAAAGTTCCTCTGCTTCCGATTGTAAAGCATTTATTGGCGCAATCTCATTACTTCTGTTTCATTTTCATAATGGAGTCCGTTTGTAAAAAGTAGTACATTAATTATTCCTACATTCTGACGTAAAATTGAAAATAAAAAATATGTACACAATTTATATATAAACTCATTTTAATTGTTCATTTAAATGCCCACTGTAAACGTTTGAATCATCCAATAATTTCCTGTTATTTATGCGCGCGCAAACAACTTTCAATTCAACTTATTTATTATTTTTTATTCCCCCTAATTACTCCAGTCAATTTATATACTTATTCAATGAACAACAATCATTACATATCAATCATAATTGACTCAATTTTATTATTATTATTTTTAAATTAAATTCGATAAAGTAGTTGTAGAAGGCGCATGCGTATACGGCGCATATCATCATTCTGTTGTTTGAGATTGCGCCGCGCACCGACTGACAGTTCGAAATTACGTGTGTGGTGTATACAAACAATGCGGCACTAACACCTGTGAATTCGAAATTTCTGCAGTGGGGGTGCGATATGAATTTTATCGAAGATTATTTCGATGATAGTTTAATCGATTTAGATGATTACATCGTTTGCAGTAAGTCAGGTTAGATTCAGATAATTTAGATTGTTGACCTTTTTAAATAAATTAATTGCACAATATAACAGATTTTCACAAATTTCATAACATGTGATGTTTTTTTTTTTTTTATTTTTGGAAACTTTTGTGCAATTTATTTCAAAGCAAACTCGATATGGAAATAGAATTTGTGTCGGATCATTTGTAATTCGCTGATTATACATAGATTAATTAGTAAAGATTTCGATTAATAAAGAATGAATAATTTCTAAACAACTTTTGTCACCATGTGAGTAACCGAATAACAAATTCAAATCTATAACAATAGTTCTACTACATGATATTGTTAAATGAAGTTATCAACTCTTTATGTTCGTACTTTGAAAATAACCTTACAAATTTCCTTAATTACTGATTTTAAATTCTCACTAGTTTTAGATGTTAATTTGTCTATAACATCTGTTGATGAACTAATTTTGAAGTATTGAAAATATGTTGATTGTGAAGGAAGAATATAAATTTTTTATAATAATCGTTAATACCACAATCCATAAAAAAGTGCTCTATTTACATAAATATAATTCAAGTTCATCCTCCAAAAAGGAATTTTAATTTTATTTCTAGTTCTGTTTTTCTCATGTATTACAATTACGTAAAATATATAAAGGAACATGTGTCATCAATGTCAAAAGCAAACATACTCAGGCCAAACCAACATAAATACATGTTAAATAGTTAGATTAGGTTGTTAACAAATATTGTTTATACATGACTGATATATAATGTGGCGTTTTAATCTTTATAAACAGGGAATAAAATGGCACTTTATTTCCCTAGAGAATAAAATAAAGTATGTATTAAGCACTAATAAATATGTACTTGGTTATGCTTCTTGTCTAATTCTGTCATAATCATAAAAAAAAACAATTGTGTGCGTCTTTCATAAATCCAACTTCTATTCATGTATATTTCACACTTGAAATAAAATGTCCTAAGATTGAAAAGAATCAATCTGCGCCATTGACTGAATGTTAGTTCTTATATAAAACTTTGTATGCTACTCATGTCATTATCAAATATAATCAGTACTAAGTAGTACCATAACTACATGTGATACTAATCGATTTTAAACGATCTCTACCGTTTTAGATGATATCGTAAATCAAAAAATTCAATTTGATTGATGAGTTGGTTCCTTTCTGCTTTTTAGAAAGCTTCCTATTCAGTTTCATAATGCTAGCCAAAGGTTTACGAAAATTTTAAATTTAGTAATTGAATACAGATAGCGCCCATGGTAAGTTTGGAAAAGGGTTAAGATCGTCAGTTAGTTTTTATGACATTTATGGACTACTTGTTTCTTTAGATCACTGTCACTAATAGCAGGAAAAATCTGTTTCCCTCATTTACCCGGATGATCTTACTGCTCGTTTTGTCATAAGTAGTCAGACTGCTAATTTGTTAAGACTGTTTTTAAAGTCAGTTTTGTGATAATTTTCTTTATTGAAAATTCATTAAACCTCGAAAATGGTCACTTTTGAATACTTTAGAAGTCGTGAAGCTTAATTACTCTAAGATTTACATTTTATTATTGGAAATTGACATATCCGGTTTTACCCCAGGTAATTTTGTCAATTGGGGTAAGTCCGGAGAGTGGTGAATATATAAAGAGGGCCACGTATTTATTTAAGGACTGCCATTATTTATGAATTTTTTAAAAATAAGGATTTCCTATAAGAAATATTTTTCTACTACAAAATAAAGATGTATGAAAAATAACGCGTTGCAATCATTTTGCACTATTAGTGTGGAAAATTGACATTTCAGTTTGATAATCGCATATCATTTTAAACATTTCCTGAGTAAAAACAAATACAAAAAGTGAATTATTTTATTCACAATCACTAATACAGTTTGTCAATTCTCAATTTTTCCTAGGTTAAAAAGTATTCCATTCCTAACTGCAATGACAACATCTAGAGTGGAAAGTGACTACTTTCTACCATCTGATTGTTATTGAAGTCAAGTTTTTGTGGAAGCAAAATATCAAATTATTAATTTTGATCATTAATGGTAAAATTTTCTCCAATTAAAGAATTATATATAGAAAAAGGGTAATTGTGAATAAAATACCATACATTCTTCAGTCGAAATTTCATTCAACTTCTTTCTGGCTATATCTGTCTGCAAGGTTTGCCTCTTGGTTTGGTGTAATATAAAATCTTTTCCTCAGATGTAAATAACTTTAAGAAACCTCAAGAAAGGAAGATACTGTTATCATTCTTTTTGCAATTGTCAATTATATTTTTTTTTGTTTCAGATTTAGATGGTTCGAGCAATAGTTTGGAGAAGAAGCGCACTGGACCACCTGAAAATACTACCACATACACTGTAAGTACTTATTTATAGGTAAAGTTCAGAATTTTCTTATATCTTATTGAAAGAATTAATTGTAAATAGTTACTGCATATATTAAAATTATTATTATTTTTTTGTATTATATTTTAGGTTGCCGATCGAGACACCTTGACATCGGTAGCAGCACGGTTTGACACCACGCCGTCTGAACTGACCAAATTAAATCGTTTAGCTACACCTTTTATATTTCCTGGACAACAGTTATATGTGCCACTGAGAGCCCCACCTGATGCAGAATCTGATAGTTCAACACCTATTGAAGATACACATGATGATTTGCCACCAGAAGAAAAAGGTATGTACCCTCATCTTAAAAATTAAGCTAAAATATTGATGACACAGAGTATGTAAAATTTATGTGTGTGCACAGGTCATTTAAAAAAGAAACTAAACTTTTGCTTAGGGAAAGATACCTAAAGATCATAATAGACAAAAGACTATATTTTGAATAATAATAACATTTAACACGTTGAGTGGCACCATGTATTTAAAAAAATGGGTCCCATGGACAAATTTTTTATTATAAAAACTTATAGTAATTGCCTTGTAGATTTAGGAATTAATAATAATTTTTTTTAATTTATTTATCTATTTTTTTTATTCAATTTTTAATTTATGGTGACCGTTGGTCTCATGCGGCCTCTAAGGAGACCTCAAATGCTGAGGAGCCAAATGGGTCCAACATGACATCACACTTTACATGTATAAACTTGAAAAATCAGTCTCGGGCATGTATACTTATAATGATCAAACACCACTCTACACACTTCTTTTGGTAGTCGTTGTTTAGAAATTACAAGTGCAACATGTAAATATGCCATATGAAGAGGAACAAACACGTTTGAAGAAGTTACTTACATATAATAGTTCTAGATGCCATAAGGTGATATATAGGTCTGATAATAATAGGCCAATGGCATAAATAGTTTTCTCTGGCCTTCCATTCTGCAACTATATGCATTTCTATGAATTACACAATACCTCTGTTGTGTAATGCGACCAAATGTAAGTTGTTTGATGAGAGATTGGATATAAGTAACAGTGAGCAGGAATAAAAGATGGTAAAAAAATATTTGAAAAAAGTTGTTTTATTCATTTACATCTTCAATTAGTTTTGAATTCTACTTTACTCTGCTGCAGAGGCAGAGAATCTTTAGACTGCACCAATTACAATTTTTTAAGTCAAATTATAAACTGCTTCTTCAAAGAAATAATATCACAACCTTTCAAGATAATATTTAATATTGCATAGAAAATGGGATCTAGGGGTAGATAACATTTAAATATTCATTTGAGCAGAATTTTAAATCTAGAAATTCACCTCTTATTCGATACAGAATTTTTTTTGTGAAGATTGATAGTTGCGATGCATGTACGGTTAATACTTAATTTCCAGATACATGATTCAGTATAGATTGAATATTATATTGATTCATTGAGCATAATAATATTAAATTAAATAAAACTTATAATATTGACACAATTCTATATTTATCCTCTAGTTTTATATTATAAATCACAGTTTTTACTAAAATGCCTAAATATTTCAAGAACAAATGTATGGAGATGACTATTTGGTCCATACACAATTGTTTAATAACATTATTTGTTGTTGTTTTTTTATAAGAAGAAGTGATTAAAATAAGTGTACGGATATAATTTCCTAGGTCGTACACAAGTTTTAGTTTGTTTAGGTAATACTATTACTACTATTAACTATATAATAATTAAATAACACTATCAATTTAAGATGATTGGTTTTTACTTAAAAATTGCCAAAAAAGAATTTCTTTAGTGAAAATTTGTATTTGTCTAGGTAGCGGGAAGCACTTTACATAATATACTCAAATTTTAAAGGTCTAGTTTCTTTAGTCTTTGGCCTACAGAGGCATGTAACAGAAGGAGAGATGAACATTTAAGTGATTACAATAGGGTTTTGATTTTGTCAAAAACGGAACCCTAAAAATTATCTAGTGATAAAAACTCAATTCTTTGTTTTATTATTATCACCCAAACTAAGTTATAACAACCAATGAAATTCCATATTCATGTCCAGTAACCTAGTAACCATATTGTAATATTATGATAGGTGGCGCTTATTTACTATTAAATTGAGATAAAAAAAATTGAAATTAGCAACAATTTATTGAAATAATTATAAAAGGCTTCTTATATTATGTGCAACTAATTTTTCTGGTTTATCCAGCTTATATATAAAATTCATTGTCAAAAAAAGTTAAAATCTAAATTTTTAAAACATTTTCCAAATAAAAATGTCATACTAACCAAAAATATTCAAACATAAAAATATCAAATTTTCATGTAAGATGTACCCATAATATCTGATTTGAAAAATTTAATTATCAAAATGCAATTACCAGAAAAAATTAATTGTAAATCAACCAATGATCTATAATGAGAATGTTCCCAATTTCTAAATTGATTTTGTCATCTTGTTAATATAGGAATTTTAATTTATAAACTTTTGTATTTTATTAATATAATGTTTCTAATTAAGGATTTTGTTACAATTTTACCTTTAAAACGTTCAACACTGTTGAGAATTTTAATAAAATTTTATCAGCCCATGACTCAAAGTTTATCGATGAGGTGCTGTTAATGACACTTATCCACAGTTCTTATAGCAATTAATTTTTAATTTTAAATGTGCAAAGTAAAACCAAGGTTATCACCTGAGTTGGCGCACTATTTGTAAGATAACAAGTTGATACGAGCAACACAATTTAAAACCAATTGTTTACTGTTATTGCGCCAGAAATATTATTAATAGCCTGAAGTCATTCTTATTTTGACCTGTCCTTTAAAATTTTTGGTTATCTTTTGACATTATCACATCCATTGAATATAGTAATTTAGTTGATAATATTTGTTGTTAAAATATTTGATAAGAACATGAGAAAACTTACTGGTAGGAAACTGTGCACACACACACACACGCTTGTTTATTATTAGTGGCTGAAATCTAAAGTCACACCTTAACTGGTCCAGTTTTATTATTTAAACCACGTTATGCAACTGATCAGTCTTTCGAAATCATGATTTGAACCAATATGTTTGGATTGGAATTCATACAAAGTAAGTTATGTGCCCAAACAATTATCATCCTTTTATCTGTTTAGTGACAGTTAAAAATTTTTCGTAATGTGTAATATTTTTTTATTTTTCCAGAATTGTTAGATAATTTAAGGCCAGTGAGTCCAAAACCAGGTCATGTGGAACGGATCCGTACACCCTCGGGCCCCAGTGACAGCTTTGCCGAGGAAGAATCAGCCATTTATAAAAGATTCCTTAAAATTAATGTGCGGCACATTACAGATGGACAAGGTGTCGTTTCAGGTGTTTTATTGGTCACACCGAATGCGGTTATGTTTGATCCGAATGTTTCCGACCCGTTGGTTATTGAACATGGACCTGAAGCTTATGGGGTGATTGCGCCCATGGAATTTGTTGTGAATGCAGCTATTTACAATGATATTGCACATATGCGAGTGGGTCACATTGAGAATACTGGCGGAGAAAAACCTGAAATTTACTATCCAAAAGGAGAAAAACACGATTCGTTATTAGTGAAGGATGAAACATTCCCAGAACTAGGTAAATTATAAAAATTTCTAATATCAGCTTTTAATAATCAGAAATTTGAACGTACATATATTAAAACAAGTATCATTACAATTTCTGCTAAAAATTTTAATTATTTATATTACCGAGGTGATAGTTAAATTTTTTCACGACAAATATAGAATTTAATGAATTACCAAGGGAATAATAAACATAGTTTATTACTGTTGTTTTTTAGTTTTTGCAAAATTTTTAGATAATATAACAATTACTTAGACCTGTCAGACACGGTATTATTACTTTCCGCACACTACTTTCTAAGAAAAGTATTGTAATGGTGATCAAAATTGACTTCGCGATTTAATTGATTTTAGCATTTTGAGGTTCTCTGAATACGTTTTGAATATTTTCATGATGATGTTTGTGCGTGTGTGTATATGTACTTATGTACGTTCATATGTGCAACAGTCTTGTTCCAGTTTTGCCGGAAGGGATATCTTTTATTTTTTAAAAAATAGCAAAGTGATTTTTTCTATTTATAGAAAGTGTATTTTATCTTCAAAATCACCCTATGTGTTTCATTGATTTATTGTCGAAATTAACCAAGATATTTGCCATTAATACAAAATGTGCGGAAAGTCGAGTGGAGCTCAATCCAGATTTGTTTTTATATCAGATTTGATACAAATAATATCCAATTTTCATACAATTTTGTAAGCAAATTGTAGTGCATCCGTATTTTAATAATACAGTAGAGCGTCGATAATTTGAATGTCAAAAATCTAGACCGTTGATAATCCGGATTCAATTCTGGTGAACAGAAAATGAAATTTACATTAAAAATGAATACTCTTTCATTAAAATGCATACATTACATAAATAATATTTTTAATTATCTGCTCCAATTACACATTTAACCACTAAAGTGAATTATTAACGTTTTCTTTTTGTTATGAACGCAAACGACCTTTGATTCAATTTTTTTGAAAATTCGAACATTTTGATAATCCTGATAGGGTCGGGTCACAATTAGTCTGGAATGTCGAGGCTCTCCTGTACTTCAATTTTAAAGTCTACACAAAAATAGAACTAATGTTTTCAAAATACAATAAAATTAAAATGAAAAGCAATTATATGGAACATTTAAAAAGGAAATACACGAGAACTAATTTGTAATTTCATGATACATTACTAAAGATGTAATATGTGTATTTGGCAACACTTTTGATTTTGATCTGCGCTTTGCTTGGAATGAAATGTTGTTCAAAAATTTTAAAAAAAAAGCAAATGACTCATTTGTTACTACGGTAAATAGACTAAATGTTTAATATCAGTAAACCAAACCAATTGAGAATGGTCTTTGTATAAGAAAAGGACAATTTAAAACCGCTTTGAAAATATGGTCTACAATCAATAGGTTTTTAAGGTGCAAGAGGGGAGATATCATCCTAATCAATTTATAGATTATTGACATTTATGATATTTTTGATAAGTTTTATAAACACGATTAAAATTAATAGTTATTTGTATATCGAGGCACTAAATTTAAGTTGTTTAAGCCAGTGACATATACATTCTAAAAATTGTAAAATTAAAGAAGAAACCATAACTAAATGTTATATTAAGAAAAGTTTATATATATATAGATTTCTTAAAATGGCTTTTTTTTTTAGTAACGGGTGATGATGCAGAATCAGTGTGTTCTTGCACTGAAAGAGAAGGTGATGCATTTCCTAAAGCCTTTGAGAGAGATTTAGTTACACCAACAAATTTGGAAGATGCCGAACATCTACAAGGTCAACAGACCTCTGAAGAAAGGCGAAAATCCTTATTAGATCACCATTGGGCTATACCTTCAAGAGATAGAGCGTAAGTTGATATTTACATATATTTATGAATATAATGTTAAGATAGAGATTACACTAAATAAACTGCATTACATATTGCTCATTAAATACAACATTGACATACCACAAAAAAAGCTAAAAAAAACTCCATTTAAAGCTTTGTATATAATGGTATGGCAATGATGCAAGAGCGACATTTACTGCTCTCTGTTCTCAATATTTTTATTTACAGATATGAAGCTCTTATCAGTCAAAAGTTACTACAAAGTGCTTTGAATTAACAATATAAACTTTTAAATACAGCATAGTGCATGTGGATAACAATTACCAATATTTAAACACATAAACAATTTAAATTCTTATATAATAATGGCGCATTGAATGTATAGTTGTATAAATTTCGCTAATTATGTTTGATGTCTATAAATTGAGTTAATGGATTCAATATACTTAAATTGAATATTGCCCTCAATTAGTTACTTAATCATATAGTTTTAACATATGCGTGCACTGTGCTATCTCTCCTAGAAACAGACGGCGTTGATGCAAATCCTACTTTTGCTAAAAGAACATACTTACAATTTTTTAAACGTATACATTATTTTTTACTAAATTTAAAAAAATGGTAATTGCTATCTAAAAATGACTTGGATTTTAAGAATAAAATATAAAAGTGTTTATGTGGAAAAATGTATCAATTTCATTCATATCCAAATTTTTTCCATTGTTTGCATACGATACGAATATAGGCAAGCTTTCTTATGAAATATATAAAAGAAGGGAGACAGTATTCGGTAGAAAAGAGATGTAGCACCTACCAAGAAATTGTATTCTGTTGCTTGCTAATTCTTGTCAAAGCATCTAAATGAAAAATTCTTTTATATCTGACTGTAGTAGGAGTATTTAGAATTTATTAATATATTTTAAATAGGGTACACACATTTATTATTTATTACTATAGATATTTCTATTTTCAGATCAATGGATACAGATGATATTCCTATTTCTGTCTCACCAGCACCTTTACCTGAAGAACAAATTGAAGAGGAAGATGATGTGTTAACAAAACAGAGTTGTCATGATTCTGGGATTGATATTAGGGATACAAGTATCCCACCTATTGTACCTGTACCTACTAAAAAAGTATGTAAACCTTTTTGATAATATTCACAAGTTGTATTAGTATTCACTATGTTTTAAATATTGTATATAAAGGGTGATCCATATAGAGGTACTTTTTAAAAATCGGACTTGGTGTTTCAATGCCGATAAGATATAAAAGTAGGTTTGCTTTATGACTTGCACTCTTATCAGCAACTTGAATAATTTTTTCTATCTGCAAAAGAGGAAACCATCCAGTAGAAAGAAGTAGCTAACTTAACATTTGTTAAATATTAATCATCTGCCACTGGAACTAAGAACAGTGATAACAATAGTTGAGAATCTCTCTTGAACTTTGGCTAATAAAAACCATTCACATAAATGGATTGGGTGCAATTCTTAAGCAGATTTTATTGACTGATTAGAAATATTTACATATATCGGAATTTATTTCCATCGGTTTCAACATGAAAGATAAAGTTTGTCATATTTTTACTGACAAAACACAAAATAAAATTCCAATTGCTACCTTATTTTCTCAAAATATGAACTTTAATACCATTACTGAACTTAATTAATAAGAATTTTAATAAAATAGTTTAGTAGAAAATTGCCAATCTCAGTACCCTACTTATTTATTTGAAGAAAGATAACATTTGATAAGCAAATTAAAATTATTTTACATATAATGTAAACATGTATCTTCATTTTTTTTTATATTTGTATTGCGGCTGGATTTATAGCCATTGACTCAGGTAAATAATCCGTTTTTTGATAAAAATATATATCTAGTTATAAGAATAAATGACTTATTAATGAAACAAATTTGAAATGTTTTTCTTAGTTGATAATTTGTTAAATTAATCTGAAAAGAGTTCATAATTAAAATCATTGTAACTATCATTTAATAATTGTAAAATTTTTGTTTTAGGTATATAGTGATGCTGATATTGTGTTATCTCGTGAATGGGTTCCACCAATTACAATTGCTCCAACTCATGTCACAACAACAGATTCCGAAAGTCCTGGAAGGAAGAAAACCAGCTCGGTTTCATTTAGTTTGGACTCAAGTTCAGAAGCAGATGCTACATCTGCTTGTTTTTCAAATAGTGCCACTGATTCTAAGGATGAGACTGATAAAGGCGGAGAAAGCCGAAAAAATAAAGTAAGATATCTATATCTGTTAAAAGGGATAAATTCGAAACTGACTGAAATAATCAAATTTCTACTATCTTCTAATCAACATTCGCAAGATATTTAGTATACTTCTTATGAAAATAGTTGTTAAATGTTATCTGAGCATATTTTTGACTTTATCTACAAATCCGTGACTAAAATTATTTCAAATTATATTTCCTATTCAAAACAGAGAACGTATTTTGTTATTGTAAAACATGATGCCAATTCTTTTTATAGTGCATGCATAAATAAATAAAATAGTCGTAAAGGATCAATTTATTCTAATTCTAAAATAACAAAAGAAGTGCGCCATGCATCTTCCAACTCCTCTTCGGTTCATTCTGTGCATATCATAGGCGCTCTAATCCGCAAGTAATTCGTATATACAGAAAGGGCTTTAAAGCAA
This sequence comes from Coproporus ventriculus, assembly GCA_027574865.2. Classification (NCBI taxonomy): domain Eukaryota; kingdom Metazoa; phylum Arthropoda; class Insecta; order Coleoptera; family Staphylinidae; genus Coproporus; species Coproporus ventriculus. Next base: position 13,833 of record JAODAH020006278.1, on the reverse strand, counting down.
ACTGCTGACATCTGATATTTTAAAGACACCACCCCTCTGTGCGTCTCCTAACAAGACACTATGAACAAGTGCACATCATATTCTCAGATTTAGATAAAACGCACGAGCTATAACTAAATCATAATAGAAGCTGCCCTAAAACTTTTCATTTTAATTTCAGATGTTAAAACGATTATCATATCCACTATCCTGGATGGAAACATTAGCTGGAGATGGAAAAGAAGAACCAGAAAAACCTGTACATCCACATTCTGCAGATGCACACCACTCCTCAGTATTCTCGAAAGTGTTCTCAAGGTACGTTAATTTGCCCCACCCCTTCTGCATGCATTTTTAGTGAATTTTTTATATCAATTCATGCACGAAACTAGTACTAACAAAATATTTTGAATAGCATTTTCTTGTGTGAACTAACTAAATTGTGTGTACGCTAACAAATAACAGTTCTCCAATGACTCTGGTGGATTTTGGTACTGGTCTTTTCTTGAGTAAAACCCCATCTGAAGAGAGTGGTGGTTCAGGCGGCCCGCATTCTGGTGGTAGTGGTGGGCCTCCTTTAACCCCTGCAACAGGTGCCACAGATTCACCTCACACGGACAGCTCCAGTTTCTTCCCAACAAATATTATTAGTTCTGTGGGTGCTAGCGTTGGTGCAATGGGGGCTCAAGTAGGCGCCTCTGTTGGGGCCACCGTTGGCGCAGTAGGAGAGGCTGTTGGTGCCTCCGTAAATGCTGTCGGGGGTGCTGTTAATGCTGTTGGTGCTACTGTCGGCGCCGTTGGGTATGTCTGTCTAGATGTGACACCAACAGTTCTCCCATACCTATAGCACATGTTAACACACAATACACATTTATTTATTTATGCTTATGCTTGGCATGCACATTAATGAATTTGTAATTATTTTAGCTATATAATATCATTCCATTAAAATATTTAAACTTAATTTCTATGCCAAAATTATAAGTCAATTATTCAGAAAGGGTAATTATTCTGTAGGATTAGCAGATCCACATGGAACTATGATTAATAATCGTAAATATATATATAAAATATTTTAATGCAGTGTTTGCTAACATGTATTGTGCTTAAACAGAGGTAAGCTTGCAGAAAGTCCAAGAAATTAACATAGAATAAATGCCATTCAATATAGATTGTTTATTTTTATGGAGCTGATTGACAAGGGATGAGAGTGAAAGTGTTTTCAATTATGTAGTTGATAAGATTGTTAAGAAGTGCTGCCTTAACGAACACATTACTAGATATGTGTATTTTATTTTGTGTTTAACACAAACATTTTTTTCCTTTAAATGTCTTGTCCTCTTTAAATGTTGTTGTGTTTAATTTTTTAAAACTTAATAAGTTTTTTATTTTTTCAGAAGGTCATCAGTAGGAACATTTATTAGACAACCAACAGAAGTGGGATCAAATAAGCATAGCAAAGCACCACCACCGAAATTGGATTATCGGTCGATGGTCTCAGTCGATGATATGCCTGAATTATTTGTTTCATTTGACAGTAAGTTTCATTTTTTTTTTTTTAATATAATTACGTTTTTGAACGAGATTTCAAGTTTGCGTAGATTAGTATAGAACATAGGGATATTTGTGCTTACACAGCACTTGCTATGTAGAAAACTAACTATAAGTATTAATTAATGAAAAAACAAATAACATAATATGATTTCATTGAATTAATTTCTAAACAATTTAAACACTCATAAATATTTATTATAAAATGATTTAGCATGATTTAACATCTTGACAAGATGTATTTTATGAGTTAGAATATAAAAATTTAACTTACATCCATAAAAATGCAGAAGGGGAATAAATAAAACAATTCCTTTGTTTCTCCACTATTTTATTTCTGACCGTGACCGGTTTTGGAAAAATTTTTGCCATTCTCGAACGGAGAATCAGTCATCGGAATATCTTCATTCGAGAATGGCAAAAATTTTGCCGAAACCAGTTACGGTTAGAAATAAAATAATGGAGGAACAAAGTAATTGTTTTATTTATTCCTCATTGAATAACCTCCATAAAGTAGAAGCTGAGACAATAATGAAATTAAAATGTAGAAGTGATTGGAATGTGGAACAGATTTTTTTAAGATTATAGCTATCTACAAATTAAACAATGGAAAAAGAATGAATCTTAGTTCTATGATTTATAGTTGCACAGCATATTTGTATTGATAAATTTAAAAATTAATTTTCTTTAGAAAAACTTACCATTTTTTTATTTACAAGAATCAATTTACTAAGAATTTTATTATTCCTTATAGAAATAATGTAAATAAATGTTGTTAGAACTAATATAACCATCCTCTGAATCATTTTATAATAGAATGTAGAGAAATAGATTTAATTTTGAGAATCTGAGGTATTAAGTTAAATATGTGTAGATAACATTCTTACTCAATATTGTAGCACAGTTTTTTTAAATGTATATTCAGGGATAGATACTTTTAATTTTTTTCGTAATTTCCTTATTTTTGTAACATTTGTGCCATTTATCACATAATTATACAATTAACATGTACTTGCTTCTATAACTGGTAACTAATCATAAGTTAGTAAAATTTCACTAATTGAAATAACTTGTTATTTGTAAAATAAAATTGTTACAAATGGCTTGTTTTTTCACATTGTAATGCATTATTCAATGATACTGTTCTTTTTCATTTCATTTGTTTCTATTTGATAACAGTGCGCTCCCCGCACTTCGGGCTTGACATGCTGGGTAGGTTTAGCTTGATTGTGCACATAAATTGCATGTGTTTTATTGCCTTAACATATAAAACACACAATTTTATTAATATTTTGAGTAGCATGAAAAATCTTCAATCTTTCTATTCCTTTTTCATGTGCTCTGAACTGTGATATTAGTTTTGTAATTAAAAATATAAATAGTGCAGTGATCTAGGTTAAAATTAAATGTGTAGTGCTTAGATAATATTGTGACTATTCCCTCTTGCTGTAACTATTATATTCTGTTTTATAGATAATGACCCATCTATCCTCTCTGTATCTAAAATGACTTGCAACTACACCTTCTCAAAAATTGAATATTATTTATTTTAAGTATTTTTGCTACTACATAGCAATGCAGTTATGCAAACAAAAAAAATTATCTTAATCTTAACTATTGATTAGAGTCCAGCATTATGTATGCCTAAACCCCCGTCTTATCCCACCACATTTTCCAGCATTTCAAACATCCACTCATTAATGATGTTAATGTTTTCTGTACATATATAACTGCAATTATGTAAAGGAAGACATTTCACAATTCAATATTTTCGGATAAAATGCGGGATTTTATTAACAACATACATTTCTTTGATCTTTTTCTTTAATTGTAAGAATATTACTAAAATTTTTATTAAATATGTATCTGCATTGCTAATTTTGGACATGAGTATTGAAATTGTTTTTATCATCTTCTCTTTCAACAATGTTTTAAACATGTCAAAAAAGGATTACTGAAACAATTATTCAGTTCAGAACACGAAGTTTTGTGTTAATCTAATAACAAATCGATTTTTTTGAAGTGTTTCGAATATTAAGAACCTTTCAGCATGGACCAATAATGTCATAGAATAATATAAATGTAAGTCTCTTATAAAATTAAATTTAAGATCTAGAGAGATGTTGTCTAATAAGAGTTGTAAGTGACCGAATTTCACTTCAAACTTTAGCAGAGAGATATATTCTTTTCTTAGGTGTAAGATCTAATTTTTTTCTCTTTATTGTGTCCTTACACAAAAGAAGAGATGTTATCAATAAAAAATCATCAAAGAATGAGCATTGCTGGAAAGTTAACTAGCTAATTATCAATTACTCAGGAGTTAAGTTTTGTTTTTTTCCATATTAAAAATGGTTTTGTTTTTTTTTTTTCTTTTCCACTTTTATTTACACAAATCTAATCGACTTAACACTGGCAATATTTATTTCTTTTTCGCTTGTGCATGTGTTTTTATTTTGTTATTGTTGTCAATTTATTTTCAATGTATATGTACTAATAAATCTATTAACACTGTTTTAATTGCAACATCATTTTTTTAGAATTAATACCACGACCAGCTCGATCATGTGAGGATCCTCCACTTTATTTAAGGTTACGTATGGGAAAGCCATTAGATAAGCCTATTCCACGATCAACACCATTAATGTCATATGGCAAGAAGAAAATGAGGCCAGAATATTGGTTTAGTGTGCCTAAGAATAAAGTTGATGAATTGTACAATTTCGTGCAAGCGTGGGTGCCACAATTGTATGGTGAACTTAATGAAGAACAGGTAAGCATTTAACACTAATTAAAATTAAATCTCTAAATCTGTACTCAACTGATTTAATAGTGCTTAGATCAGATTGGATAGTTTTAATATATCTGATACAAAACATAACCTTAAAAGTTTTGAAATAATAGCATGTCTGTTTCTCTTATTTGGTGAGTTTACAGAAATATCGGCAACTTTCAAATGGGACATTTAAAATTTAAGCTTTTCAAATTGTAAGGAAGGCATGACAAGTAGAAAGTAATTAATTTTAGTGTTAGATAAGATCTATTTCTGAATTTGCCATGAAATAATTTTAGGTTATATTCACTTTTTCTCTTTATTTGTAGCGCTAGATAACATTTAATCCTGTTAATGTAAGAACAATTTTCCGGATAATAATAAATTCGATTTTATTTTTGCAAATGCCTAATGTAATGTGTATGTTAACATTCAAATTAACAAATTTTGATTTGAACCTTTTCTATTTGTTTGACAGGTTGTTTGTCATGTACATTTTATTTAAAATCTGTGCTAGGTTAGACAAAAAAAAAATGGGGAACTCCTTTGTTATTTTCTGTACCTATATGCCAAATCGCTATGTGGGTAGCGCCCACTACGAGTTAAAGCATTGTATAAACTTGTCAATTCATAGTGATTTTGCAGGCTGCACGTAGATAAAAGAAATTAAACGTGTAAAGTAGAAATTGTATATACAACTCATTCATAATACTTTTTAAGCACACTTCTGCTTTAGAAAATTTTGTAGGGAACACTTCTTCTCAAGGGTGACCACAAAGTCAAATTAAAAATTACGTCTTTTTGTAATCTCCCTAACTTTTTACCAGAACACAGAAAAAAGATGCTCGAGGGCTTTTAGGTAAATGAAAACAATTATTTTGCTCTATCACTTTTCCGCAACTAGTTTCAACCCAGTTCGGGTCATTTTCAAGCGGGAAGAATCCAATGTCAGTTATCGGATTCTTCCTGCTTGAAAATGACCCGAACTAGGTTGAAACTAGTTACGGAAAAGTGATAGAGCAAAATAATTGTTTTCTTTTACCTAAAAGTAAAATAAACTATCACATAGTAGCAGTTAGACAAATTAAATTTTTGAAGATAGTTACCTTTTCTGAAGGGATTGAATTTCAGTTAAATTATCGAAGAAAAAAATTTTTATGTAAGAAATTCATATAAAAATATATGTATACCAGTCACATTTTAATTAAAGGCTTCTTCTCCTTTAAAGATGTAGAAATACTTATTGACCTTATTTTGATTGTATCTCTTAAAGTCATGTATCCGCTATGTTCGCAGATTATTAAGTAACATATCAGAACTTTAATTTAGTGAAGAGAACGAAAGATTAGAAGAATGCAAAATAAGAACAAAATAAAGCTTGAGATTTTGGAAATTTAATGCAAATTGTGCCCATATAGGAGTATTAAAATTTTGCTCATTCTACTAAGGGATTGAAATCACGGATTATTATTATTATTATTATTATTAAATATGTACATTTAGTATAACAAATAATGGTTAATTTCAGGTACTTGCAAGAGGTTACGCGCTTGTAGAATTAGATACAGAGTTATGGAGTGATGAACCTACCCCATCTGCTAGTCGTCATGGAAGTCAAGACGGAGAGATCTCAGAACTCACCAAAGAAAGCTGGGAGGTAAATAAAAATTTTAATTTTTTGTTTTTATCACTTGGTTTGTTTTTCCGCCGTAAATTGATTTGCATGACCTTTTTTTATAACTCGCAATTGTCAAGAAATAAAATAAAGAAAATTTTAACTACTTCAAAATGAGAAGTGTTACTAATATGTATTGTACTTTTAATCTAAGAATTTCAAGGATTAATTTGTTTTGTTACAAATGATGACATACCCAAAATATTTTTGTTAAAGTAGATTAAAATATTCGCACCATAACAAATAACATAGATTGTGATGAATATATTTACAAAACACGTTTCTTAATGAATAATTTGGACTAATTAACAAGCTTGATTGTAGCACTTTCTTGATAAAAAACGTTTTTTTTAAGTGAGAGCAACAAGAACGCGCGCGCGCTCGCTCGCTCGCTCTTATTTGAAGGTCACTTTTTTTAATCGTCGATTTTTTGACGCCCCAAATCGCATTGGAATCCAGTTTATTATTTTCAAATTTAAAGGCAAACTACTAGTGGTGCACATCACAAAAAAATTTTTTTAAACCATGTTCAAATTATTTAATAAAGGAGGCACAGTTGATTTGTGCCAAATATGCAAGGTAATCTTTAATTTAAATTAATTAAATTCAAAACAAAATAAGTCAACAGAAATTATTGTTAAAACTCGCCCACCTAAATTAATGATCCGTACCAGTTAAATTTTTTATGTAACGCATTTAATTATGTCGTAGTGGTTTAATTATGTATCTCAAATTGTGTAATGGGAGCTATTAATCTAAAAAAAAAAAATTGTCGTCAATTATATTTAATTCACTTATAAATTTTATTGCTTTATTTAAAAAAAAGCTCTATCCACTTCTTGACAATTAAAATTTTCTTTATTTTAAATGCAAAATTTTAAAGTAGTGTGGGTAAAAGAAAAAAGGAAAATTCTGATGTATGATTGTGTGTGGGTGCAGCTGATCAAGGCGCCATATGTAAAGATCTACAGCATCATCAAGACCCAGACGATGTCGGCGGATGGGAACGATGAGGTGACATACCTGCACGTCACAAATATACATCACACTCTCTCTGTTCTTCAAAATCATTCTCTTTCTATCTATTTCTCTCTAAAAAAATCCCTTTTTTCCTTAAATACTTTCAGCTATTTATCCCTAAATTTTTCCTATGAATTCATTCCTTTCTTCCCAAAATGATTATTTTAAACCGAATATCCGAAAACTATTGAAAACAGGGCGCACACAAGATAATATATATAGTAGTGGCTTAATTAGAATGTGCAGTGTTTCCAAATATTAGTAATCCTCCCTTATGTGTGTTAGAATAGAAACAACACTTGTAAATAAATTTAACAGTTACAGAATGACATTAATGGAGAGGTTTGTAACAAAATATCAAAATGTAATAGATTCAAAATCACACAAGAAATTGGCTCGATTTTATTTAAATAACTTTTTGAAAGTGAAAAAATTCTACCAACTACTAAATTACTATTTGTTATTGATTTCAAAATGCTAACCAAACATAATTGATTTAATCTTCCTATGCACGAAAACAAAAAAAATTTCACTGCATGTCATTAGATGTCGCACCCTTCTTAATAGGGGCGTTGATTAGTAATTAAATAGTAAAAGATGATTTCATCCTTTTCGATTTCAACTTTCGGCATTATTGAAAAACACAGAGACAATATGGAAAGCTATCAACACCACAAAAAATAACATCTGTTAAAGTTGTTTTCTTTATGATTTCCGACATTTTGCCTTTCAATGAGGCACCCTTTAGAGAGCTGAAATAGGCCAATTCTGTAACATTTCAACAATTAAAATTCAAAGTACCAATTAAAAATCATAGCTGCCAATCTTTGAATACTCACACAATTTAAATGTCAATATAATAATATTGTTGATGTGTTGGTAGTGCTGATTATGTTTGATGGTGACATCTACTTTGTGCAATGTTTTAATTTTTTTTAATTACAATTAAGATGACAATCACCTACTTTACTCATACAATTTAAATTCTGAAATAGCATCATATTAAACTCTAAATTTGCATTACTTTTGTTTATTCTGTTTGGTGATAACATTGGTTACATCTAGCAGATTAAGTTTTGTACAAATTGTGAATTAGAATTTTCCAGTTATAAATTTGTCTTCATTGAAACTTGTACACAAATTATAAGTAGGGAATCCATTCTCTAAGAAATATACAAATTTTAATAATTCCTATATATATATATTTTAATATTTGAATTATTTATGAAATTTAAATCTTCTCATTTTATTTAGTAATAGACTTAAGGATAACTAAAAATTAAAATTTCAGTAATAAATTTCCTAGTAATTTCCTTAAGTACTACATATTTTCATTTAGTTAGTTCTTCTAATATCTTAGATTTTATTTGTTTAATTCTTTAGATTTTTTTTTGTAAATTTCCATTGATGAATGGAACAGGGATTTTCACATTAGCAAATAGATTACTGTAAAGTTGTTGATTATTCTGTTGGTATATTAACTGCTTTTGTTGTTTCTTGTTTTCATATTATTCTAAAAATCTAATTGGAATGTTGTCCAAATTATCTTTATTAGTGTGTTTGAACTTTTTTTAACATTGACTACCAAATACATATATACTTAATTGTTAATTTCTCTTTAATTACATATTTAATTTTTAATAATAGAATATTTAAAAAAAAAATTCAAAATTTGTACATTATTGTTGTTAAAAAATTTATTTATCATCTGATTTGAATGAAATTTTGACTATGCATTATAGCAGTTGTAGTTTACAGGAAGTAATATTAAATGTAGATTTTAAAAGAAATAATATTCGCCTTTATTTATTAGAATTCTACATGATGTTTTAAAGTTAAATTGTTGAGTTATTAGTAAAATGATTAAATCAATATTTATTTCCACGATAAAAAATATCTAGTCTTTAAAATTTATGGACAGATTTCTTAATGTAAGTTTTGGATTTTTAACATTCAAAAGCTCCAAATTTGGGGAAATTTGTTAGCGTATACAATCATAAAATATTAAATGGAATTGTATTGATGTTTTCCGCTATCGAGGACCATACCCTATCTCAACGCCGCGGTTCTGAACAGTTTTGGATTGTCAACATGATGTTCTAATATAGAAGGTGCATTGAATGAGAGCACACCTGTAAAAATTGTAATATGTTGACCAATTGAAAATACATATATAAAAAGGTAGTCCCCGCGCGTGCGACTTATGCAATGTGGAAGGCGCGCGCGAGTGTTTGCAAGGTTCAAAACCAGTTTTTTTCTCGCGATCCCAGTCAATCCATTCCAATCAACAGAGTTCGTTGTTGCATTTAAAAATATGAAGAAGCTGAAATTTTATTTTCTAAAGGTAAAAAAAACATGTCTTCACACAAAGGGGCGAAGGGACAAAAACACCTACACCAACACCTTCTTGCAGGACAATTTAAAAAATACACTACAAATCAAATGGTTGGGCGCGCTCTTTTCTGATTGGAATTATTTTTTGCGATCCTTCCGGTTGTTATAAAGACCATTATTTGGGATGAGGTCGAATAGTGGGGGCGCACCCGCGCGCTTTTAATTCTCTATTTATAAACAGTGTAGATATCCATTAATGTCACGCAATTTAATTGTTTAAATACGCGCAATTATTGTCTTCGCATGTTGTTTAATATGCGCAAATATCAAAGGTTGGAACCCCTTCCCCCTTCCTTTTTCTAATTATAATAATATTAAAATTTAAAATGCAAATTTTTAACATGAACTAGCTATGAAGGAATGTTGCCCACCACAAACATTCCATAATGTAAAATTTCCTTTTTTTTTTGACATTCTGATTTGTCTATTAGTAATGACACGGTTCTCGATTGAATTAAAAAAGTTTACATGTGTAATTGAATTACTGTTATGATGAGTATAATAAGACACACACACAGATTATAAAAACTGTTGCACGATCTAATAAGGTGCAATAACTGTTATTAACTGTAACAAAAAAATATAAAACTGAACTATTTACAAAGAAGCTTCCCTACGTGTAGTACAACAAATTTGGATACATTCCAGAATTATTTAAGTTCTATATAATTCGAGCCAATTTTCAAACCAAATGCTTGAAACAATAATGAATTCAGTAAGTGATTGGTACGCTATTGTACATAATCCAGCATGTATCTCACAATTTAAAGCCCCAATACACCAATTATAAACCAACACCCCCATTACCCCTCCCGATTAGCTGTGAATGTGTTTAAAAAAGGCGAAATAATAAAAAAGTTTGTAAACAGCTTGTATTTGTTAAAATAATTTCTCAATTATAAATTGTTTTCATTAAATCATTTCTGGTGATACAGGTGCTACCTATGTCAGAGGAGTTAAGAAGAGCTTTGTATGCTTCTGCACAACCCTCGTTGGATGTGGAATTAACTCCTCCAGATTTAGTCGGAACAACAGAAGTGTTAACTTACGAACATAGAGAGTCATTATGTAGGTGCCTACCTGCCAGGGCCGAAGGGTATGTTTGGACCCTTGTTTTTAGTACTAGTCAACATGGATTTTCATTAAATTCAATGTATCGCAAGATGCAGAAGCTTGAATCGCCTATTTTACTTGTCATTCAAGATACAGACAATAACGTAAGTACATTACTACATTTCTTATTTGTAAAATATATAATATTGCATTAGTACAATCTATAAGTCCATACAAAGTCTGATTTTTCATGCATTTTAACAATTTTAAATTGACTCAAAAAAGGCAATGTAATACAATATCGCATTCCTGATTTGTCTAAAGGAATAAGGTTCTTGAAATTTGAAAAATTTTAATATAAAATTGAATTAACATTAAACATAGCCAACAACTGAGGCGGCCTATTTCAAAACTTGCTATGTCCTCTGTCAATAATGCACTTTATGCAGATTTGTAATTTAATTTTAAAACAACACGTTTTATTGCACTGTTACCATATCAATATAAAAAATATAGATATTTCTGCAATTCAATAAAGCTGGGATGTAGTAAAACACTTCGTCAATAAAAAATTAGTGGATGAAGCAAGTTTTTGAATGGACAGCGTCAGTTCCTCGGTCGTACCACAATATTTTTATTATTAACTGGTTTCGGCTATACTTCTATTAATAAGAGGGTAATAACTCCAAGGTTTTAGACTTAGTTGTAAGTTACAATAATAGGAATAAAAATGAAATTAAAGCCTTTTATTTTAGAACGTATTTGAATTGATTATGAATAACAAAGATTAATTATTTTTGTAGGTATTTGGTGCATTGACATCCTGTGCTTTACAAGTAAGTGATCATTTCTATGGAACCGGTGAATCCCTTTTATTCAGATTCAGTCCTGAATTCCAAGTTTACAATTGGACGGGTGAGAATCTGTATTTCGTTAAAGGGAATAATGAGAGTTTAAGCATAGGAGCTGGTGATGGAAAATTCGGTTTATGGTTGGATGGAGATTTATATCAGGGTCGTTCTGAGCCATGTAAAACATATGGTAATGAAGCACTTACACCAAATGTGGACTTCGTAGTCAAAACGCTTGAATGCTGGGCTTTTGTTTAAAGTAGTACAGAACGACCGATCTGAGTGTCCGTGCATCGATATTCATTACCTTTTTTGCACAAAGGCACACAATGCGCAAAAAAAATTATTCTTAATGTTAATAAAATAAAAGGGAGAAAACGTTAGAAGGAAATTTTTTCCAAGCTTGTGCGTTCATCAGGGATGGTCACATGATCAAACAAGTTTATAAAAAAAAAGAAGAACGCTTTGTCGTGAATAAAGTTCTACAGAACATACGGGAATAAATGCTTTACTAGTTAGCTACCGTTCACTTTGTGTCTTTCAAAGCGCGTGCTCGCACATTTATTTAGGATTGTTTCAAAAACAAATTTGTTTACATTATTTTCATATTATTTTATTTACAGAAATGAGCTATATTTTGTAAGTGTTAGTTTGAAGGTGTTTAGCTAGTCATTATGATTGTTTTAAAAATGGAACTTTCGTTGAGTGGATGGTAGCGAGCACCAGTGCGCATCCTAGTATGCGCACTCTACAGTAGTTTATTGTTGCGTAGAAAAAAAAAAATTAACAAAATAAAATTCGTTAATTGATGAATAGTCATTCTATGTTGCTTGGCTTACAACGAATGACCTTCAGTAGTGATCCCTTAATTTATTGTTAGCGCTCCAGCCTTTGGCGGATTGTGTTGTAGCAATTTACCGTACGATGGCTGTAGTATCTGTCTGTCAATTAGTGCGTAGTATATCACGCATATCGTTTGTCAATTTTTCAAATTTAAATGGGAAATGAATTGATTGTTGAAAACAAAGGTGCGCACGATGTAAAATTTATGCAGGGCGTTTTAACCGTACAGCATGCAAAAAAGTACATGACCAAAATAAGGTTAGGGGCACGTTAAGAAAACTGTACGTAAGTGATTGTAGAGCCCTGTAATATACATGTTTAGAGGCTGTTATGCGGTGCGAACATTCCCTTACATGGATACCACTTCAAACACACAACCCAAAATATTATCAAAGGTTTCGAGTACCAATTAGAAGAAATTATATACTTGCTATATATATATAAAATATTTTGCTGTTCTTATATATTTATATAAAAATAATGATAGATTCTAAGTGGGGTTTGTGTGGTGATGTTTTAACATTGGGGGAGAGTCTCGTGCCGTAAATTAATTATTAGATTTAGTTTGAATGTCTATAAGTTGTGTACTATAACATTTATCTAGATATTTATCTGTATAAATATTGTATATAACATTAATAATGAAGTAAATAGCAACTGAATTAATTGTATTTAAAAAGGAAATTCTGAAGATGTTACTTTTTATATTTGATTATGTTCTTTTATGTGCTTAAGAAATGCTCCAGATTGTAGGTTATTATGATTAATTTTGTTCTATTTAGTTTCTGGCTCAGCGTGCGCGCTTTTTCTTAATTGTTGTTAATCACACAAGAGGATCATTTTTGTATGTTTAGGTTTTTATTTATTTTATTAATTTCTCTGTGAATAAAGAAATATAATTTCAAAGCGTTTCTTATTTTCCTAATCAAGTTCAACTGCTACATATGTTAATTCGGAGTTTTTTAAAACTTATTTTTTTATTTTTCTGTACCAATCAAATTGTATTTAGAAAAAAAAAAACATATACAAGTATGTAAATAAATCTAATCACCAATTAGTTAATGCATGTAAGTAATCATTAACGATAGTCCGGGAGGCAGGGGTATTTTTACCTCATCATTTCCTGCCGGCTGATTTTGATAACGGTGCCAGATATCATATAAAGAATGGACAAAGCGGCAATCGATCTTTTTCCCATAAATTAGTAATCCTGTATGTGGATTTGCGTCCTTGCTGGTTTATGTCCACGCTATTAGTCCGTCCCAGGAGCCGCAAGAGAGAGTTCATTGGCGTCTCGCGCATTTTCCACATCATTGGTGTGGCTTATACTCTTTCTCTATGTTATGGCCGCATCTATTTCCTGTGATACCGGTTATATCCGTAGAGGATAATTCGATAAAACAAGCATTTTTCTATTTTTCAACTTTTGGCAACAATACACAAACATTTAAATTTTGAAATAAATTTAGCCAACGCAGTAGAAATCCAGAAAATCGTAGATTCAACCATAATTTTGATTTAAAAATGGCAGATGACATTTATTTTGACATATAAAAATTTCATTTGCCGCTTTATAGTTTGTACAAAGTGAACCCAGCTATAAAATTGAAAATTGATTTTCTCGAAAATTTGAGGGATTTAAAAGCAACGAGTGATCGAAATAGGGTCCTTGGGGTACTAGCTTCACATTTCTGACC
>JAODAH020006253.1:0-10083 GCA_027574865.2 Coproporus ventriculus | reverse complement strand
TTATCTTCCAAGGTTGTAGTACTTTCCATTGCCACCTGGCTATCTTTTCTAAAACGTTCTAGTTTATTCCCTGAATTTTCTTAAATGTTCCTTAATTAAATTTCAACACGAATGCTAATCGAAAACTATATTTTATTTCACTCATACACTTAACTAATAATACAATAATAGTCTTTCGTTTAAATTTTTGTATCAAACGTCAATGAATCCATTATTTAATAAAATTCTGGGATATGCAATTTAAATATTTCCATGTTTTTATATCGATTTAAGAACCAAAATAAAAGGCAATTTTCTTAATAGGGTGATAGCGCAAATTGAAAATGATATTACCTAACCCGTAATGGGGCTATTAAGCCTTTTAGATGACCCATATTTCAAGGTATGTGATGTGCTCACGCACGCGGAAATCTTTGCAGATTACGGAATATAGAGTTTGTTACTGCAGTTAATATAAGTTTATAGCGATTCTACTGGCAGGAGTCGGTTAGTGAAGATGAATAGCCGGTTGTATTACCCATCATGCCGTTAGGTAAGCCACCGCAAACCCCTAGGATGTTAGAAAGTTGCGGCAAAATATTATTATCAACTTGCACTCTTCGGAGTAGAATCTTGTATGTCTAATCAAGATAAATGGGGCTTCCTATGCGACATTTTGACATTGTGTATTAAACTATAGTTGACCGGTGCACACTAAAATTTCAATTTACTGTTAGATAATGGATAACCAACCATTTATCATATGGACTATTAATTTTATCCATACAAAAATTAAAATTCAATCGAAATTTATTACATTAATGTCGATTGGTTTATAAATTTGTAGAAAAAAAAATGGTTTATATTGTGAGAATTCAATTTACAATCACATAAAACGTTTTTGCATACAATTTATTTTTATTATCCTAAAATTCTATCAATTTATATTATTTTATAAATAAAAATATGAAATTTTTGTAAATCTTAAAAATCATATTACTAAATAACATTATTTGTAGGATTTAGGGTAAAATTTGAAATAATTTGTTGTAACATTTTTTTTATTACAGAAAACTTTTATGTGCATTGTTACATGTTAAATTACGGTTCTTAATGAAATTGGCGTACCAATCCTAAGGGATCAAAGAGATTTCTATCCTAAATAAGAAAAGTCAATTAAAACTTTGCCCCTTGTAAAAAAAAAACCTTACATCTTGCCTCTTTAATGCAACTGCAACACGTCCAGTTCAAAATTCAAACCACGTTCTTGTAAACAAATTTTACTACCAGCAAGTGGAACAGGAACGAGGTAATTGAAGTTTATTGAATATAAAAATCGACTTAAATACGTCCTTGTAAAGAAAATGATAGTTTGATAAGATTAATAACAAGCGTGCTGTAATTTAGATGAAAAGCGTAACATATGAGAGAGAATGACTAGAATTGATTATGGAATTGAATGGAATTTATGAAAATTTAACAAGAAGCATCATTTCAGTACACCTTAAAATCAGCAGTTTGGGTATTGAAGGGATTTGCGAAAATCATACAGCATAACTCAACCGGATTTGAGAATATTTGCGCTCTTCTCCCTAAACGATTCCTGGAAATTCAAATTCTTTTTATGTGAAGCCTCTCTAGCGTTATGTTTATATAGCGCTTCGATTATTTCTAGTTACTCCCAGGCAAATTTTTAATATTCCATGGTTTTAATTGCAATTTTTATCTATTTTTATATATTTCTTTTTAAATCTTGGTTTTGCTTGTTGAAAGAAAGGGTTGTGAGCTTGCTTCTTTCTCGGTATACATAATTTAATTAGAGTAATTTCACGAAACGGAGAAAAGAGCTACAAAGTTTATTTTAACTTGAACGCGCGCATCTAACCGAAATGTGGAATAATAAAAATAAAGGTGGTGGGGTAATGTGGGGGTTATACGTTGGTCCTGACGGGGTTAGAGGATAAAGGATGGCCGCATCCAGGAGTACGTACAACTCAGACATGTGAGTTTCATCCACATAATGTTCAAAGTTTAAAGCGTGAGGTTTGGACCGAACAAATTGGTATATCTGTCTACATTAAGGCTCTGAAGCCGGCCAAGCTGAAATATTGTGTAATTCGCTGAAATACATCGCTCCGGGCCTTAGACGCTCCCGGAATATTTCTATTTCGTTAACTAATAATAACGCTGCAACTTTTATGGTGCTCCTTTTATTTCGCAGGAATTTCTCGGCTGGGATTCATAAATTTTCATTCGTTATTTTATAAAGATATACAAACTTGCTACGTTTTGATATATAAAACCTTCGTGTATATTTACTACAAATTTTCCAACACGCAATCAAATCTTTGAAAAATGCATCAAATTTTATACAATATTATTTATTTTATTAATGTAATATTTGTTTATTTGAATCATTTCATTTGATTGTATCTTTATATCTTAAGAAGAATATCCATATCTGTTTTAAATCAAGATTTTATTTTTATGGATTTCGTGACTGTAAATGGAACTCGGAATAAAAGTTTTCTGAGAAAAGCGGTAATTTTTTTCAGTATTATCTACTCGTGCAAGTTGGGGATGTTATATGCAATTTTTTTTCTTAAATTATATGCGATTATTGCCTTTAAATGTAGGAGTGCAGCATCTCAAAAATCTAAAGCTATATTTCGAGTATTATCCCGTACCCAGATTGATCTAAAATTCATTCATTCCAACTTTTTAGAATGATAATTTACGAGAACTAAGATGGGGCAAGTTTTCCCATACTTTTTGGGGCAAGTTTTGCCGTGTGAAAACTTGCATAAAATTGAGTTTTTCATTTATTTATGTAAATTTATTAATAAGCTTAAAATGTTTATATGTATTAACTGTCTAAACAAAAAATAAAATTAATTTATGTTTTGCAAAGTAAAGTATTATTATTTAGAGTTTAGGAAAAATGCTTCTTTACATTTGTTACATGTTACAATGATTAAAATAAAAATTAATTAAAAAATAAAAAAAAACAAAATTTTTTAAATTTTTCTCCATTTAAATAACACGAGAAAGCTTGCCCCATAGCCTAAAAAAACTTGCCCCATATGTGGGGCAACATTATAGAAAATGTTACTTTATTCATATTAATTATTAGAAAACCATAAATTAACAAGTAACCCCATCTATCAAGTTAAGTTAAATTTAAAATTATCTTAGTTTTGTAACTGAAGAGTAGGTGACACATCTCATTCTTTAATTTTTAAATTAATAGCAAAATTTTAAATAAAGGAATTTTCATTTGAATAGAGAATACTTAATTTTCCCGACCAACAGTTCAACCCTTTTCCACCATCACGCAAAGCTAATCATATTAATTGCGAACAGTCCAGAAGTCAGATTTCTGAATAAACGTAATTGAAACAGTAATTAGTATTAATGTGTGTTGAGGAACGGTTACGGGAAAAGTCGCACCTACTCCATCACATTTGAAGAATTAGACTTGGGGTGCAATTAAACAATTTATGATAAATACTAGGTAGACTAGTATTTAATCATTTTGAATAATGATGATTACACGATAGGTTGCAAGCGATGTGGAAATAATAGTTTTTGTATCATTCCCCTTCTACTGACGCGAAAAATGGTTTGCCAAGTGAAAATTTCCCCTTTGTAACACGTGCATTTTACACACAACTACTTTTAGATCTAAGAAAGATGTAACATTGAAATAAATGAAAGGCACGTGCTGAATCTCAGCAATGCAGATTATTAGTAAAGTTGCAAAGGTGAAAGCCAAAGGATGCTGAGATTTCGACCCGAGCCCCGAACTATTACTGTCCATTAATGTTAAAGCCAACTTACAAATCCCCGATCCGGTTTTATATTTGTGGGATTTCCGATTGGAAACGGAAGATTCTTGTTTTTTTACATCCCTTTCATTGTATTTATTCGTCTCATGGTATTAGACCCAATTAAAATTAATTATGTGCCTTCCTATACTAATGAAATCGAAACTGGATAAAGACAAACAGCAAATCTAACACAAATTGCACCCACGCACAAATAAACTTAGTGAAATCTAATTTACTGCAATTTTATGTAATAAATAAACATGAATGAAATAAAATATATTTACTTTAATTGGCTTGTTAAGCATATAAAATGTAAAATTTTGATAAAATAATCCAAATTATAATTTAAAATTTTTGATGTTAAATCTTTATTTATATAATACAAAAATAATTCTTTACCATATAGAGTAGAAACTGCGATACCGTAACGTAGTATCATATTAAAATGGTAATATAAAAAAATGAAAATTTTCTTAACAAATTTCATGTTTGCTTGGCTGTAAAGATCCACATCGGTTGTTATAATAACCAATTTGTATGCAAGGAATTATTTGTGCGCTTATTTTAAAGGTCAGACCATACTACATTGTTACTCACCTTACAAACAAGCCGTCAAATTTAAGAAGATTAACGTTGTGGAATAAAATTCTTAATAAATCCGTCAAGCACAAAGTAAAACCGGCCCGCACAAATTTTATTACAGCAAAACAAAACTTTGCATGCACATATTACCAAAACTATATAGGTATAAAGCTCCTTGCATTTATTAAAGCACATAAATTCGCTTTAATAAATAAACCTTAATTAATGATGTAAGTTTCTTTTTACAATCTCAGCGTCAATGTAGAATAGCAAAATAAATTTATAAACGTTTCATAAAAATAATTTGCAATGATTTACTGGAAAGAGAAATGTTTAGATGTGAATTTAGCTAATATTACCCCTATTGTTTGTATTTCCACTTGCATAAACAATAAGTAAAATACCTAGAGAACTAATTATAGTTACATCTATTTGTATCTAGAATGTTATGTAAAAGCAGCCTCTAGGTACTAGGTTACTAAACTATCATTGTGCAACGTGCTTTAAGGTAAAATAACAATTTCCAACTAAACTCATTTGTAATTTTAAATTATTCGTATATTTTCTCAGATTATTATTAAAGCGTTTAAAATAAACGAGATTAAGTACAGGTTGAGGTAGCAACAACAAAAATATTTAGATTTTCTTTTATTGCTATTCAGGATATAAAGCGTTTTGAATTATTCTACGAAATTTTATAATATTATAAATAATGTAACGAGCGCAGGTTTTAGAAAATTCGGTATTAAAATATTTTAATGGCATTTCAAAATTTTCCAAGCACATTTTCTGAATAAACTTTTTGTTAAATGTAATGCGTTGGCTAAGAATGCAAGGAAACTGAAAATAAATAATTCTGCTTAATGCACTTGTAAAAATGTATGAAAAGCTTACAGCAGAAACGTTAGGACATGATTTGACGGAGTTACAACCAATCGACTTAAAACAGAGTAAAGAAGTAGAGAATCAGATGTTTATCTTGATGACATTGACATAAATAGGGTTACACCGAAAATGCAAGGTCGCTTTACCTATCTCGGCAAAGATGCAAGAAATCGGAGTCAATAGCCGATTGATTTGGGTTGCAGAAAACTTTCTGCAGGACCAAAGGTTTGAAGTCAATCAAGAAAAGACTCTATCAGTAAGAGATTCAATGAATGGGGTCCCTCTTGGGGTTCCTCTCTTAAATTAGCTCTTCAATATTATGGTTATTGATTTACCTGAAATGAAAATAAGTGCCCGAATATGGGTTTCGTTCAATTTGCCGATAACACCGGTAATAGTATCACGATCTTGAAGCGATTTGAAGAACGTCCTACACGTGAACATTGCTAACCGTTGACACCAATAGACAATTCAAATGATCCCACAGAATACCTAGCTCCCGAGGTTCAATGGAAGTAAACCGATGAAATATTTTAACTAGAAATTTAGAAACTCTTACATCGCACCTATAAATAGATATTTGGGTAATTCTTTTATTACGTATTCATATGGAAAGACCACATTAATCAATGCAAATTAAGACATGGCATAATGATCCTTAGGAAAGACAGTAAGCTATATATAGACTCGTAGGAGAGGATAGAAGCGTAATGAAACTATAGTCACGAGCTCTAGTCTAGGAGGCTGACAAAAAGCAAGCAATGTAGAATTCATGTTCTATCAAGACAAATAATACATTATTATTATAAGCAAATGACTAGTAAACGCAACTCGACATAGAAGTTCCGAGGACCAGAACAGTATTTTCTCAATACCGTACTTAACATAATAAAAATTTCTAGAAGCCCGAAAGAAGGATTGATAGACTATTCTATAACTTTGCAAGAAAAAGGATTCTAGAACAATAAAGAGAAAATTATCAGAAGATTCGGGATATATGAAAAGGATTCATCAACTACAATAGTGAAAGATTTTCGAGCAGGAATGTAAGAATTTTCAAAGAATTTTGGTGTTTCGGCGAATGAATCATTGCAAGGTTTTGGAAGTTTCGTGATTTAGAGGTGTAACACAGAAAAACATTTTGATTCATTGGATAGCAGAATCCAGTTGCTTTGGAGCTTCTGGCCATGAGACTAGAATGATAGATTATTCTGGAACATCGGAAAATTAAATTTCTAACTGTGCAATGGTCTCAACTAGAAAATTCTGGCTGTTGTTCCAGTGGCTATGAAGAATATTTCAGCTGCGCTGGACTCCCTATGAGAATGAAGTCCATAAGCGAGTATATTATTTGGTACACAAGGATGTAATATTGGTAATCAATTTTAAAGTTCTTTCCAATTAACAATTATTGTTATTTACATATACAATAAAACAAATGATAGCTGGCACATGGATAGTTTTTAATATTATGGAATAATAAAATTGAATATTAAGAAATTAGTGTACTGTTTGAGAACTCCTGTTCAGAGAAATAATATTCAAATTACCTTTCCTTAATTAAACCCAACATAGCAGGATAGCAATCTCAAATAAATTAATACTCATCCGTATGAATTTTATAATTAAATTTCTACTATTATTTCTACTTTTCGTATAATATTTCACTTATGCAAATTTATTCGGTGAAATATAATATTAAATTAAATGCAGTTTGAATGAAATATATTCTGTGTCTGCATACACATGTTGAGTTGTAACTCTAATTAAATTATCATTCAGAAATAGTGAGTTGCTTTCATTCAAAAGATAACTGACCTGCAATGTAATGAATAAAATTGCTTCGTGCGGGGTTGTAAGCTCCTCACATTTTCCTCCACTGACAAAACCTTCATTTAAATACGTTTGATGTACTTCAAGTAGAGTAATTGCATGTGAGTAAAACCAACACGGTTAGCATACAAATACAACCTTGGGGTAATCAGGTTGTAATAACATCAACGAGGAAGTAAAATTGCATGCTTAATTATAAAAAGAGCGGTTGAAATGTGATGGAAAAGTTTTTAGAAAAAGCTCAGTCGACCTATTCAGAGGCTAAGCTTTATTCGATGTTTTAGTACTACCTTTGAATGGATTTAATCAGGGCCTGACGAACGTTATGGAAATCTTAAAAAAAAGCTTAGTTTAATCAAGGAGTTTTGCATGCAAAATCAATTTAATAAAAACAGACTTTTTGTGTAATTTTCACTCGGAATTAAGGTTTACTTTAGTTATTTAGAATAAAGTTGGAATTATTCAGACCGTTATTCCAATATAATCCGAATGTAGCCGGTGCAATGTAATTATCAATTTAACAAATACATGCAACCTTCACAACTAGCAATGAATTCTGATCTGTATGTCTAGAGATTGTAATTGGGAATAGTAAAGCGGTTTGTAGCCGCATTTGCCTGAGTGTGGAGTAATTCAGTTAGTTTGTAGTCGCTTCCCAAAGGCGAAATCATTCGGTTGATGCACTGACATGCACTTCCTTCTAAGCTGAGACTCACTTCTGGGATTTTAAACAATGCATGAGAGGTTGGGAAAATATAAAGTTGTTGGTGTTAACTTTTGCATTTAAAACACGAAATCTACATTTGGGTTTTTGACAGTTTTAATTATAAAGTTATTTTTCTCCTCTCTTTTTGTTAGGGTACAAATATCTTAAATTTATAGGTTTAAAGAAACAAAGATTGATTTAAATGAATAATATTCGATTATATGATATAAAAATATTTGTATCCATCGATTTGTTAGGAACCACACAAAACATTCATACCAATATTTTGATGCTTGTTTCAATCCATATCGATTTTGTCAGTTTGCACACTCATGCAGAACCACAGAACCAGCGTCATAGGTTTTTGGGAGCATGTAAACCTCTCCCTTTAAATGATCATTGGGAAAAGCAATTTTCACATCAAACTTTTTATTGTCCCAGCCATATTGAACAGTGTTACCATCTTACCTTTGGTCGGAAGAACAGGCGTCGACGAAACTTTTAATAACGGAGAAAAAATAAATGATTATAAATTGTCAATGACTGGGTTGACAGATGAGAGAGAGAGAGAGAGAGAGAGATAGAGAGGGGGAGAGAGAGAGAGATCCGGGGTTGTTCCTCCCTTGATATAGTCGTCGTATGCGCGAAAATTACTGTTTGATTGATTGAGATTTACAGCTCATACTGGTTCGGGCATATATGTAGGATGAAACAGTAAAATGCCCCTCTCTCACTCTGTGACCGAACCAAGCCGGTTATTTAAGTTTACTAATAATAAACAAAAAAAGGAGAATTTAAACAATTTTTCTCTTAACCAGTAATTAAATTAGAGTCAGCTTTCTGTTGGGGGTAGCGTAGACATCGGTCTCTAAGGTTTTGACATGAAAAGTTGGTTGGTTAAGGCCGGGAATTTTTATGTCGTATTTTTCCAACGTGGCCTATTGGCTTTGATTGGGGCTAAGCTATTCGCCCGGCCGCTTGGCCATCTCCCGACAGTTTGAATTTTTCAAGATCATATGATTGTTGCACTCCCTGTCAAAATGATCAACATGACAATAGCGACAGGGGCAGACGTTTCGCAGCATCAAGCTATTTATTTGGTGCCGGATTATAACATCTCTGTCGCAGCTACCAGTAACAACACCTAATTCCTGTGCTGACTTAAAGACATCTGTTCTTCTGGGGTCAGCTCGGTTGTGCGAATCATTATCCGGATACTTCCTCGCGGGAAAACACTGCAAATTTTAGACGGAGTGACCACATTATTGACTATGTTGTCTGTAAAAAAATATTTCTATTAACAAATAAATTAAATTAAACTTAAATATTTCATAGGTATTTTTCTTATTGATGCTGACTCTAAAAGTAATATTTTAGATAAAACATTTATTTTAAAAATATGAATACGAACTTTATCTAGACATTTGAAAATTTTAAGCAGACTAAGCATGGAAAAGCTCTCACGTTCTAAATTGATGTTGTTTTCGTCTATAAATTCACAGGAATAAATTGGTGTTATATCTAAAACGAATCTTTATATTAAGCGGTAAAAATATGTATCTTTCCTACTATAGAAAATGTACGCACGCTCAACATCCAATATTAAAAACAGAAATCAAACTAGCTCATATATTTTTTGTGCATCCCTGGAAAGAATCCTATTTATAAAACTCGGGAAGAGAAACCGTCGCCAGTAAGAGAAAAAGAATGAAAAAAAGTGTGCTTTTGCGCTTCTATTTGTACTAAATTTATATTCGCTGATGCCGAATGAATTTTATTACGTTCCAAAATCAAGATAAGAAACAAAAAAGGACTACAATCCATTGAATTATAAACACATACCCAATTCCCTATACAAGATATTTTTTTAGTGCGAACTTTTCAATGCGCAAACTATCATTAATCAAATCGTTCTTGACTTCCGAACAAAATTGATGTGACTTTTCTTGGACAGAAATATATTCGGATAGTCCTTTTTAATCTTCCAAAAATTTACACTAACACACTCGCTTGACAGCATAATAGCTTTTCATCGAGAATTAATGCCAGCTCAATAATATATAAATATGTCATTTGTGAACTTACATAAACAATTTTTTTTGCCCAGCTGATATTGTAAAAATAAAAATAAAATATTTTCTTAATGATATATTTTATTTGATAACATTATGTAAAACGAATAATGAGCTTATTAAAATATTATTATATATTATCATCGCTATGTTTGTTCTACATACACAGATAATTTCAACATAATATATGTATGTG
>JAODAH020006251.1:0-11318 GCA_027574865.2 Coproporus ventriculus | reverse complement strand
TAAAAAGTTGTGATTGCATGTCCAATTCGAACTAATAAAAAAATGTAAATTTATTCCGTGAAAATGAATATGAATTTTAATGATTGACCGTGAGGTGTAAGAATAATCCATCACTCACGGTGAACACATATCCTTGATGGTGGTGGTCTCCAATGTTCAAGACAACTCAGGTAGAATCAATTATTACAGTGAATCGTTACAGTTAATCTCATACCAGTTTCAATTTACTAAACAATCAAGAATACATCGACCCGTTAGATGTGTTGAAATGTGTGAGATGCGGAAAATTTTTGCAGAAAAAAATTTAGGTTACGGAAGATATGTTATGTAATTTGTGTTTTTCTGCGTGATATTAATTATACTTTCGTAATTTAATAATTATTTTTTTCTTTTGGTGATTTTCGAATTAAATTTGCTCAAGTATTGAATTAGAACAGTTTGGAATATTCCAGTGTTCCGGATGTAATCAATAATTAATTTTCAGTAAAATCGCGATGATTAAAAATGAGCACAGTTAAACACACATTTCTTTTCCGCGCGGATACATTCAAAATCCGCCATAACTAGCTCTTAATTAATCGCTCTAGAACACAACAAGCGGATTAAATCGAACGGTTACAGGAAGGAAGTAGGCCCCTGACAATTCACCATACACCTATTTACTGGAAAGAGTATATAATCAACCGACCCAGTAAACGTAACCTAAAAATCAGCAGTTTTCAAGTGAAGAACATAGCGGCCGATTAACTGTCGTTTAACTGTACTAATTTTCCTGCGAAATATACAACAGGTGTTTTAACTAACTCGGTCTATAGGTCCCAAAACATGTTTCACTTCTCCCCTACTGATATTTTTTTGCTGTGTGGGGTTCTTCTCTATTACTCGCACACATGTGCATACAAGTTGTAGCTATTTATCATCCCCTTCCTATGAAAGCCGCCAGGAATTAAGCTGCATTCAGAAAAAAAAATCTTTTCTGGAAACAAGCATTTATTTCCAGACAAAATATTTACAGAAACGCCTATAAATTATGGTTTTGACTCATTTTGAAAATACAGGATTGAATTTCACTCAAATGTTCCTACTTAATTATAATAAAACTTTAATGAAACCAGAAAAAGGATAAATCAGGGGTAGAAATAAACAAAACCATAAAATACAAAAATTACCTTGCAAATAGCAATAAATTTTGCTCGAACAGAATTGCAAGTTTATAATTTTAAAAATGTTACACTTGAAAATTGAAAATTTTCAGATAAGAGATGGTTAAAAAATTGGAAAATTGTAGAAAAACATCAGAGGAAAATTGATACGTTGATTGATGAAAACATCTTTAAATTAATATTGAAAAGGCTCAAATGCTTATATTTAACAAAATAAGATTTAAAAAAACTTGGAAAAAAACGAAATTGAACAATTAATTCTCTTTAAAAATTGAAATACATATGTGGGTAAGGATGAAAGAAAGAAAACAAGCACGCAACATTAATTTTGGTTCGGTACGGATGTGTCACCCTCGTGATTTCACATGGGTGCACCTCCTAACTAAACGTTCCCCACATATATTTTTCCCGACCCACATTAGCCTTCCATCCCCCAACCCCGGAATATTTGTCTAAAAGTACCGGGGCTCTAAACACATCGTAAAAACTAAAAGCGAAGCCTGGTCACAAAAGGCAGCCTCTATTTGTCAATCTGTCAGACCAAAACCTCCCCCTTAAATACAGAGCAGGTTCAAAACTTACATATCCCACAAAAGACGATTTTTTTAACTGCCATCCTGACATTTTAACATTTTCTATAATTAAATACCCGCGACTTGCCAGAAAACTATAAAAAGTCTAAATGATTACTTTACTTTTTATGTTCTTGTGTTTATGATAAAATTTGGAATGGGTTAAATCTAGCACGGCTAAATCTGTGTAATGGATGCGTTGGGGTAAATGATGCACGCGAGAAACTGGGGTTAATACAAAATAATTAAAATGGGGGAGGGGGTGCGCGTTCGCATTTACTTATTCTGATGAGGTGCTCTCTTAAAAGGCTGTTTCCATTATTTTCGAAAAATTACCCTTGCACACATGTGGTCTTAATATCCATTCCCTAGACTACCGGGGTATTATATTACACCATTTCAAATTCCTCGAATATTTCTAATGGCTGGTGAGTTTTGATTTTTCTAAAAGCTCGTAACATTGCAGGGAGAACAATGGGATGAAAAACGGACGCCTTCCCGCTTTTTCCATATGATTAAGCTGCATCTAACAAACGCATTGTCATATCACACTTACTTTCTCGTAATTTCTGGCATTTTCGAACTATTAACAAAATCTACCTGCTAAAGATTTTTTTTAATGCCCACATGTTTGATTCCAAGAATGCGCTTCCTATTTGTTAGGGGAACTTATTGTGTTTTATTTAAGCCACCCTCTTTACATTATTTGTGTAAAGGTGAGCGGCACGGTGACAATTTATACGTGTGACTTAGCCTATTGTGTTAAGCAAATATATCTACTATCTACGATGCAGGCGGGTGCATAACACTTCCAGGTAAATTATATTATGAGAGAGGATGTTAAGGTGCACTCGAAATTGGTACGGATATTATCGTGTATTTCTTGTTGAACGAGTTTCGAAAGCTTTGCTTGTAAAATAATAAAAAAAGTTTTTGCTTCTTTTTATTTATTTTTTTATCCTTAAAGGATTCCAATCTTATCCCTACTCACAAATTAATTTTTCTACAAGTCATACAATAAAAATAATTTTGTAAAGATTTAATATGCGATGGCTCACATTTGCGAATAAATTTCGATAAACCATTTTTGCATTTCTCAAAACATGAAAAACAATCGGAAGAAGAGAAGTGTCAGCAAGTGAAGGCGCCATTATGTAAATTCGTCTTGTTAACTGTAACCAAATCAATTCACTAAATAACCGAGAATCACCGATAAACCAACCGTGCATTTTATATTGGATGCGGTGCACCAGGAAACGAACAAGGCTCGTCATTGAACATGAAGTCCAGGAAGAAGATGCTATTAAAAAATCTTATTAACTGTCTACATTATCGGATCGATCGATTATTTGCATTGAAAATTTTATTAGTTTCGACCCTGCTTCCTGGAGATCTATGATAAAGGTTAAAGACCCACTCACAATGTCATAGTTTACTTAATGATTACGCATTTTTTAACTGAAGTAGTGTGTAAATACATAGGAAATTTAACAACAATATTTGTTCAAACCTTTCATCATTGTAATAGAAGAATTCTTATCGAGTACATATTATTTGATTTTTTAACGGCTCTAAACAGTTTTTTATTCAATTTTTACGATTGGTACTTTTTATTGCAAGTAAGTAGACAATTCGCAATTTGTCATCTAAATAAAAAGTTTTTAAAATTTTAGAAAAAAAAAAAATTTAATCTTGCAAGAATCCATTTAATAAGGGAACGTTTAATAATAATTCTTTAAAAAAAAAATGGAAAAGCATTCTGGAAAAAAGGGCAAAATTTTGTTACATCTCACTTCTACTACTATTTCTGAGATTTTAAAAACACATTTTCGGATTAAAATAAAGATAAAAAATCCAATACCAACAAGTCTCGAACTCACGACCTTCCACTTCCCAGGTGTCCCACGTGGGATTGGTTTTTTTTTATCTTGGACTTGTAAAGAGTGTCCGTCTGATTAAAAAGAAAAAAATATTGAAATTAACATTTAAATGCAATTTACAGTGTCAGCAGAACAGAGGGGATGAGAAGCAATATCGTTATCGCCATACTTATTTGCTTTATTTTCATGTTCGCTTTGGTGATGCTCTTAACCATTCTCAATTGGTTATTTTTTTATAAAAATAATAATAACATCAATTAATACAATTTAATTTTAATTAGAATATATCAAAAATGGCATATAATCTGATAATTTAAAATCAATTAACATTTACTAGGAATTTGCATTTTACAACATTTCCCCTTGTAACTATTTAAATTGTTACGAAAGAGCGATAAGATTTTAAACTTTTTTTGAAGGCATTGTTTTTTAATTGTGGCATTAACTATGGTTTACTTAACTATTAAAAGAGTGGAATAATTTCGTTGGGAAATGTTCCATGACCACTGTTTAATTTCATAATAACAAAAAAAACTTAATTTTAGTTGTATGTCATGTTTTATCCTGTTTATTTAAACATTTAGATAACTAAATTACTATTTGTTTAAAAAAATATATTTAAAAGATTTCTGCTTAAAATAAATTTCCTTTCTTTGGAAATTATTATAGTTTAGTGTAAAATGCAAAATTTATTGCTTACCATGCAAAATTGAAATGAAAAAATGAAAAAGTCAAAATACCAAATTATTAAAAGGGGGATTTTCGAAATAACATAATGAATTAATCTGTGGATTAACTTGACTATGTAAATCGTAGATGTAAGTCATGTTATAAACGAAACAACCAAATATTTATGCAATGATGACGCTGACATTAAATAAATTTTCAAAATATAAACAATAGGAAGCGCAGAAAGTAAATGTGTCATCGAAATAAACAATGACAGGATACAATTTCATTTTCAATGATATTTAAATATAAACATTTTGCATAATTCATTTGCGTAATTAATAAATTGTTTTAATTTTAATTTGACCGGCAGGAAGTCTATATTTTTACGGCCGACTGCTTCCGCCCCAGAAAGTTTTCTTGAGGTAAACTTGCAAATTAATAATAATAATAATAATAATAATAATGAATTTGTTTTAATTGTGATGAAATAAATTTGTGCAAGGTGTATTCCGAAAGGTTCATTGGCTTATTGGTATCGTAGGGATATTTCTGGATCGCAATGGTCTCTCCTAAATGCAATTCGAGTTTATTTTCGTTTGACCTGCATTTACGAAAATTCCAGAGGTTTTTTTTTATGTTCTATTGGTTTAAATTATTTTGATTCTATTCTCAGATGGCAAATAATCTCATAAAGTATATCGAGGTCGATCACATTTTTTGTATATTACATTTGAGAAGGGAAATTTTTCTTAATAAAAGAAACTTGGAATAATTTCAAGATTTTAACTAAAAACTTAATTTAATCCCAATTGGAGGAAGGTTATTGTTTTAGAGATCTATAGAAACACATAAAAATTAAAATCGATGGGTCAGTTCAAAAGTGTGACAACTCAAAAATTTTATTTCACAATATTCTCTCATTAAATATTACTCAAATATGTATACAATACATTTGCACTGTTTAAATTTTTGATAATAAAAAATTTCACCTTATGTCACGCACAAATCAAATCCTTAAATAGCAAAAACAATATAGATTCTGACAGGCTACTGATTTCAACGAGGCTTATTCTCTTTTATAACAAAGTGATGGGTATCATCTTATTTAGTAGTATTTTAATACTAAAAATGTCACATCAACATCAAAATGACTTGAAAAATAAAAAATATAACAACCACATGTTGTGTGTATTCAAAAATAAACGCTTGAATCTTTTGGCAAGTACGGAAAACAAAAAAAAAATAGAAATGGACTTGTTTATTTGGGTAAATGATCGCTATGAGATATCTCATTTACATAATTGCTCTTCCTTTATCCTAAAATTAATCTGGACATAAACGAGTAATTTTACGAGCACATTCATATAAATAATAGTTAATATCCAGATGTAAATTTGTTATTGTAATTAGAGTGTTTACGCCTCGATAAGTACGCAAATAAGTCCCTCGTCCTCAACCTAAATATCTTAATCTCAACACGCATATATTGTGCAATTTACAAATTAGAGAAAAAAATTATTAAACACCGATCTCTCCTTCATTTATTCATGCATGCGTGATAATGAAAACCTGCAAGTAAAGAAAATAATTTAAAAAAAAACAATTTCTGATGCAGCTGCGGCAAGGAAGTCTCCTGTTACACATACGGACTCTGTTTACATTACATAGTTTCTTGTTTATTCAGTACACACATTACACGACAAGCGCATTACATATTTCGACTTTATGATTTAACGTAGAATACTTTTTTTGGCAAAGGTTATTTCCTAAACGTGTCACTAAATTTCGTCCACATTCTATGGGCGATGTAATACAAGAAAAATGGAAAATCTAAAATATAGAAGTGAATTGAAAATACATATATTGAAAAAGTGAAAATAAAAATTCCCACATTTCTATATTTTTGGTCCTTTTCATAATAGAAACTAAAAAAAAATTATTGCTATTTAAATTATTATGTTAAGTTGTAAATCGTTTAATAAATGTTCCGTTTGGGTGATAATATATCACTTTCACGGTGCGTTCAAGTTGTAACGGGTTGTTGCACCGCACCCCCTATCTCAATGTAACCTATATTTTGTGTCGACACCCCAAAAAAAATACATCGGAAATAAACCCGGCAACATTGTGCAACTTGCCCCAAGTTAAACTGGGGTGGTTCACCCTTACAAAAACCACCCCTGTCTATTTCACGCACTGATATATTAACCACCCTATGTAATGCGGCGTAATTTGAATCGATTTCTCTTTTTAAATCACAGCTTCTATCCAAAAATATTAAAGTAAAAAGATAGAATAAAATAATTATTACAAATTACCAAAAAAAAAAAAATTAAGGCTAAAAAATTCTTAATTTTCCTTTTTAAGTCAATTGCCTCAGCTTTCGTTTTCCATGTCTGTTTTTTCTTATAAATACAAAATAAAAATTAAATTCCCTTTTCTACATTTGTTAAGGATTTTATTATTTCAAAATTTGATCTTACCATTTATATTTGCTTTTATATAGAAATTAACCATATTGCATTGTGTTCCGCTTATGGCAGCAATAAAACTCAAAAATTTCAATATCAAGCTAGACTTCAGGGAAATAATTGTGAATGGATCTAACCGGCGCGTTAAATAATAAGAGAATTAGAGTGTAAACAGATTTAATAAATAATTTATTTGATGTTAATTAGTGATCTAATGTTCTGGTTGCGAGTACAATCCGGATCAGTGAGTACGGCTTGTACAGTTGCATAAGATCAGTTGTCTTGTGGTGGGTGTGCATTAAGAATTTGTGCTTATGGGTCGATTTTGGCAGAACTTTCTCCATCAACCTATTTATTACATCTCATTCACACTTACCCAACTCGATGGCTATTATACAAGCCATGACAACATCAGCCCGCGCCGCCGTGCATTACCCACTTGTAACATACTTTTCGATAATCATTTTCTCCTCAATTGCATAATTTTCAAAATGGATTTTTCTCACTGATTGTTTGTGTGTGTGATCCAGATAAAATACTCAATTGTGATATGATGATATCGCTGGGTCAATTGAAGGAAATCGTATGTATGCGCGACTGCCTAAACTGTCAGATATGAAAATACATCTGTAAAACATCGTATGTATGTATTTGCCTCTTCCTAAACTATCGGATATGAAAATGCGTTTGAACAAGATTGAATAGATAGTTTAGAATGCGAAATACATCCAATATGTTTTACACACATATTTTTATTATTACTTTTCTTTACTTTTTTTGTAGATGGATGTAGTGATTCACGCAATTATGTTATTGCAGTTGAATTTTTTTCATTTTCTTTTTTTGTTATTTGCTGATTTAATTTGAAATTGTTATGATAAAGATCATAGTTGCATAGTTCAACAGATTTTCGATAAATGCAATATTTTTTTATCATTGTGAATCGAGCAATAAAATTCGCCTTACATTTATTTTGAATTATTGTAAGGAAATGATAAATAATTTTTTAATTACATACTTCAAATTATATTAGATAAGAGTATAAATAAATTTCTGATGAAAATAAGTAATAAATTCTCAAATGATACAGAAAGGTCCAGACACTTTAAAATTGAATTTGAAGTGGAGTAAGCAGCACTTTTTGATGTTAATAAAGTGAGTTTTTTCGGAAATTATTTATTTCCTCGCGGTGTTTTATGTGATTTTTAATTTTCAAAAATATATGATGCTCATAAAATTAAAAGGATTGATAACAAATCAATTTTTTCCTAATTTAAAATTATTAGACGTAATATAAAATTAGTAGAACACCTGAATTCATTGATATCAGCAGTCGAGTGTTTCTCGGAAGTTAGCTAAGACATAATCTAAAATTTTAATCTGATTTCGATGTTTGGGATTTATAAAATGACATGGGAGGGAGAGACGCCGCGCCGTAGGGGACTTGTTTCAGGACAGATGTGCAAGTGCAACCTGTATATAGTTGATATGCCACACTTGTCACATTACCCCACACTGAGAGGGGTTCATTTAGGGCAGGAAACCCTTCGAAAAATCTGGCTGGCATTTATGTTGTTTTTTAATGTACCCAACTCGACCACATGTGTAGCTTTTAATTAATTCCAACATTTTTTCGACTTCCTTATGCGATAAAGCGCATTTTTAACATATTTTAATACTTTACGTACCTGCCTACCTTTAAATTATGTATAATGAGGAATTTATCTATCGAATGAAGGAAAATATGGTAGATATGTTTCTTTTTTTTTGTAAAATTGACATGTGCCATTTTTTAAAAAATAAAATAATAGTTTGTTTATTATTTCCATCGAACATATTGCAAAAAGAAAATTTAAAATTAATTAACTTTATTGCATATATTAATTTTATTTTATTTAATTTCCCTTATTAGTTATTCATAATTCGTTATTGAGGAGAAGATACTAATTTGCTTATTAATTAAACTTTACTTTAGTAAAAATTTTTGCATTTATCTACCGAACTCAGGTAAAAATAAAAAAAAGTCTTTTGTTATAATTTTAAGATTTTCAACTAAATAATAATTCACACCATTATTTCACATTTTGAAACATTTTCGATTCTTTTACAACAAGAAAATTTTACGGCTCAAAAACATTATTTCCAGTAAGGTCTGGACTCTTTAAACACAATAGTTCGAAAAATAATTATGAAAAGCACCTTTCGAGTGCAGGTACTTAAAGTGTATTCATCCAAAGTTCCACAACACTAAATCCATCTTTGAATACAAGGAAATTGAACAATGCACAAAGAATCAGCTGACATTTTTAAAAGTCCTTCCGAAAATTAAACGGATACAAAAAAAATGAAAATGAGAGAGGCTTAACTTTTATAGTTTTGTAGCCCAAATGTACTCTATAGAATCTATTTATACTAGTTTTGTATGTGCCGATTCAAAAATTTGGAAACATTGCCCAATAGAACCTTTTTTTTCAAAACAAGTGTTTACAATTTGAAATATTTTTGAGATATTGATTTTAATAGTTTGAAGTATGTGATAAACTAATTCCTGGAATTAACGATTGATTACTTTAATTATACTAGTAATACTTTTGTATTTTTCCTATCTTTTTTTTATTGAAAGTTTTATTTATTTAATGATTGCTTAACAATTAAAAAACTCATTTTAAATTAAAAAAATAAATGATTATAAATAAATGGTACGGTAGTCCGCACAAACTTTCTCGTAGAAAATTGCATTTTGTATTTAAAAAATTTCAAAATAATGGCGGCTACTGGTGCAATGAGAGATAAAAATGAAAACTTTTTTATTTTGTGATTAAAGGATTTAAAAAAGCAAAGAATAAAATAATCAAAAATTTTAAAAAGAAAAAGAAATAAAAATCGTACAACAAACTGATTGCTTTATCCCTTATTTATAATCGAAACTAATAGGAAAACGTATGAAACGCATTATTAGTGCCAGAAAACATTACGGGGAAACATAAAACACACATCTTTAAAAAACAACGTTGAATTAATTTCTTATTTTTGTTTTCATTAAAAAGTATTATTATCTGCTCTTTGAACTTTATAATCTATATAATGTTGCCACATCATGCGCCGGATATCCTATTATGGTGACTTGAGGTTATCTAGTGTAAATATCGTTATCGATACAAAACACGTCGTGTGTCCCTCATGGAAACTCGATATTTGCATGGCCCCCGAGAGTAAAAAAAAAGAAATAAGAAAGAAAAGCAGGGAAATTGCTGAGTGGAAAAACGGAACAGGAAATCGGGGGCCAACGTGATTTAACGATGGCGGAAGTCGGATTGGTCACAAGGGGTAGAGCGGAAATGAAGCTGGAGAATTTTCACGGAATATTTTTATTGTTCAATTCCTAGCACATGACTAAAACATCTTTACTGAGTCGAATGGATTATTTATTGATGATGATTATATTTATCTTTATAAAAAAATTTAAAATTCAATATGATTTATCATTTTTGGAAATTATGAATAGTTATGTTCATTTGCACTAAGTATAGATTCAACACTTGTTTCCCTTTTTGTGCTTTTGTTTAATTTCACATATCATTATATTATACACATTATACGAGCTTGTTATTGGTATTTTTTTCTCGGAAGTATTGCTTATTGTTTTGAATTTTTATTTAATCATTTCATTATTTAATTAATCTGATAGAATAAAGTGTTTACTCATTTTTATTGTTGGTTTTAGTATTGCTGACCTCAGACATTTAATCTAAAGGTTTAAAATTATTCCATTACTGATATTTTTTATTTTCTTTATTTTTTTTTTTTAATATTATGTTAGGAATTTTGTCTTATTTTTATTAGTAGTTAACAACTTGTGCATCTGGGATATTTGAAAATAAATACTAATAATTAAGTGTAAATATAATTCCAACAATTTAGTTTGATTGCGGCAAAAGATTGACAGCAAAATTCCCAGTTTCCTTGTATTCGTGCAATAAATTAATTTAATATGCTAAAAAGTGAATGATACAGTAAGTGTTCTAAAGCAGTACATGGCACTTGTGCACCATGTACTTGTCTTTATTCCCATTCCAAGTCCATCTGCTTCCTCATCACATTTCAATGTCACGTCTCTTCTAATCAAACACATTCCACTACAGTTTGAAACGACAGTTAGATAACATCAATATAAACTTCGGTTAATTAATTTTATTAAAATAGGTCATACTATCTAAAGGCGCGCATTATGTTCTGTCAAGATCCTTTTTCTTTATTTTTTTTTTTTTGAGAAGCACCAAATACAAAATAAATAAAAAAACATTTTTAAAAATTGATATTCACGAACCAAGTCAATGATTATACAACGTTGGTGTTCGGTAATAATTGACCTATTACGTTATGCCGGAGAGTCGACACGTTTTCCGGGTCGTTCTACATTTCTACTTCGCCGCAACTATTATCCAACGGTTTCATTTCGCATCTACTCGAGACGTTTCAAATTGCAAATTTTTTTATCAGCGGAATTTTCGGATTATTCAAACTGGCGCCACAGGTGGAACGATCCTTATCAGTACTTTG
>JAODAH020006213.1:0-31854 GCA_027574865.2 Coproporus ventriculus | reverse complement strand
TTTTACCGTGTCCGTTAAAATTGGACATACAGAATAGCAATTTAACCAAGGGGTCGGTAAAATGAATAAATTTAACCCCCCCGTTAAATTTACCGTGTTTGTTACAGAATACGGCCCATATACAGAGAGGTTTTCTAAATCTCCTTCCCCCTGTTATTTTTTGAACAAAAAAAGATATCGACATCGGACAAAAACCGTTGTAGGGGATATCAAATATGCTACTTTTTGACAGATATTAAATAATAGAATTTTTGAAATTTCTTCGGCTTTCATTGTTAATATTTTAAACAAAATTTATGACAATGAGATGTAAAGATGGTGGATTGTATACAATAAAGAGCTTGAATAAAAAAAATTTTGAAATTTCTCTGGCTTTCATTAATAGTTTCATACAATTTTTCGATTATAATAAGTGGAATGAAGATGAAACCATTGGTGTTTTGATTAGTTAAAAAGCGTTGAAACTGTTAAAAATTGGAGGTTTCGATATTTTGTTCGTAATTTTCGGGTCACAATAGGTGGAAATGAGATGTACCGTTAGTTACTAACTGTTTATTTCATTTATGTTGACATACAATGACAACAAGCTTCACAACGGAGCTATTTCGTGGATGATTTGATTCAAATATTTCTACTTTATTATTTATTTGACAAAACAGAAATTAATGGCGCAAAATTTCTAAAAATGTTACATTTTGGCCTCATTTTCGGGGTGTTCCTCAAAAGCTATCAAAATGCTACAAAGGAACTACCTCCATTATGTTTCGATGTACTTTCCAAATCTTCAATTAAAATTCAAAAATACTTCAAGATAACAGAGACCACATACACACACACAGACATTTAGATTTCATATACGAACTTTTCAAGTTCGTGATTACAGGAAAAGAAATATAATAATTATTGTAACATCCAAATTACATCTAGTAAGAAAAAAACATTTTTAATAAATTAAATTAGAGATAATGTACATTAGAGAGGCAGTAGTTATCTATTAAGAGCTTCTTTATTTTTAACAAACAAATTAATAGAATAAACCGAATCCGTTTCAAAGCACCATTACAAAAATTAAATGGTTTCAAGTGAAAAAGTAATAAAAAGCTACCTTGCAACTAAAAAAAAATTTATTGGGATACTAATGCATATGTTATTCTCCAATGTAAAAAAATAAATGTTAAGTTATAGTTAATGAAACATAAATAAAAGTAGTTAAATACGTCGTTTCTGTGTACTGATGTATAAAACATTATTCCCTCTTATAAAAGCATCGCCATGTTTATTTTTTAGTTGTCCGTTTACATATTCTTCAGTTTGTTCAAGAGCTATATTCATATATCCATCAAGACAAGCTAATACACCTAAAACATGCAGTATAATTATAATAATCGGTTTAGAAATATTAACATTTTAAATCTAACCTCTATAATCAACTCCGCTATTTAGTTTAACCACAACTGGTCTAGCGTGTATTTGTTGGATGAAATTGGATAACGCTTCTTTTCGGCTCATTCTGCTATTAAACTCGATCTATTTTAATTATAAAATTTTGAGAATTCTAAAAAATCCCAATAATTTCAGGTTAGCGGTTTGGGTATAATAGGCTACCCTATGAACAGCAAATTAGGCAACACTAATATCGTCAATCGTATAAAGTGCACATGAGTTCCAATGCGAGGGAAATAATGAAATCTACAAACCAAATCGTCGCCAATCAAGTGTCACGCACGTTTTTTATGAAATTGACTTTTC
Source organism: Coproporus ventriculus (assembly GCA_027574865.2). NCBI lineage: Eukaryota > Metazoa > Arthropoda > Insecta > Coleoptera > Staphylinidae > Coproporus > Coproporus ventriculus. The sequence goes on along the minus strand of JAODAH020006213.1, from coordinate 30,105 downwards.
TCTTATTAAATGTGAAATCTTTTAAGGAATCGCTCCATTAGTTTATTTTTAAATATAAGTTTTTAGCCAGAGACAAGAATCCTTGCCTAAGCATATAGCACAAAATAAACGTTTCTATATTTCAGATATAATAAACCTTGTCTCCGATATTATGGTAAGATATTACTTAAAGAAATAAATATGAATTTGTATAATACGAGTACATTTATAAATGAAAGGTAAAATAAAACCTCAAAAAACTGCAAATTCACTAAGAAAATAGAGATTTCGTTAAAATAAATTTAAAATAAAAAATAACAATAAAACAAAATTTTTCAAATTTTCTATAAAAAATTAAATGGAAAAATTTTAAAATGCAATTTTATAGTTTGTTAAAGCCAAGTTTGTGTTGAATAAATTTAATACCAACACCGAAACGTAAAAAGTCGGGTGCCATAATGAGACTATTATGAAACCCAAACGGGTGTCATAATGAGTATCTTATGCAAGAAAATGTTTTTTCTACCAATTTAATTGCATAACAATGCGACTAGTTTCGCCGTAATTGCTCGGCTTCATCAGGCAAATGTCTGAATGTCGAGAAATTTGATAGAAAAAACATAGTAGCTTTATTTATTTTTCTTGTAAAAATGAACTACCAAAAAGCAGTGGCTGAATCCATCAAATTTTAAAAAAACGCGGGTATCTTATGATTGCAAAGTAGAAAAAGAAACAAATTAGTTTTTATTTATTTAATGGACGCACTAACAACATTGATTAGTGGTATTGTAATCATAGAACTTAAAAGTTCAATTTCTCATGCTCCCATCCGGAGATCGAACCTAAAAAAAATCAAATTTATTTCTTGCAAGTTTTGTTTCCAACATTTAAAATGATTCTTCATTCATAATTTTGTTTTCCATACTAACAAAGTGCTATAAGTAGAAAAATACATAAACATTTTGAATTTCTTCATGTTTTCTGTTTCCAATTAGAATAATATTTATTTTAGCCAATAAACTAGTCAAGTTAAGATTATTTTCTGTACTTATAAAATGGGAGTAGATGCAGAATATAATTATATGATGCAAGTAATTAATTAACCGTTTAAAACACGACGCAAATTGTTTATTATTAAAGTTGTTACTAAGCAACCTTTAAAACACGGCGTTTTTATCGTACTCTTTTCACGAACTTGAAAAGTTCGTATATGAAATCTAAATGTCTCTGTGTGTGTGTATGTGCGTATGTGGACACTGTTATCTTAAGATATTTTTGAATTCTGATTGAAGATTCGAAGAGTACATTGAAAAAATGGGGGTAATTCCTTTGTCGCATTTTGGAAGCTGTTGAGGAACACCCCGAAATTGGGATTAATTTATATCAATTTTCAATTGTTCCATCTCTTTCCAACTAACCAAATCGCCAATCTTTGTAACTTCATTCCACTCATTGTAATCTCAAAAAATTGAATGAAATTATTAATGAAAACCGAAGAAATTTCAAAAACATGTTTATCCAATCTCTTTCTAATGTATACCATATAATCCACCATCGTTACATCTCACCTTCATTCATTGTTATCCAAAAGTTGTTCAAAATATTAATAATGAAAACTGAAGAAATTTCAAAAATTCTATTATTCAATCTCTTTCCAATATACACGATCCACCATCGTTACATCTCACTTCCACTCATTACGAGACGAAAATTGAGAAAAAAATAAATTGTAGGAAAAGTTTAATAAAAATCGAAGAAATTTCAATTTTTCTCTTACTATACCTCTTTCTAACGCTCTTAAGCATTCTCAACTGGTTAGTTTTTTAATCCAAGAATATATAACAGGTCTAATAAGACAATATTCCAATGATTTTACGCCTATTGTAAAATTTGATTGTAACTAAAATGTTCATATTGTTATTTATTTTCAAAAATATATTTGTAATCAATTTTGGTAATAACAAAATTTATTTACATTAATAGTAATTGCAATTTTTATTTTAATATTTTTCCTGAAATAATTAAATAAAACAAAATGTAGGTTGTAGACATTGAATACAGAATTTGTAGAGCATCGAAAAGATCCCTAAAAAAATATTGTTAAACAAAGAATTTTTAACTTGGCAATACTGTCGGATCAATAAAGGATTTAAAATTTTGCTTTTATTCAAATATTAGAATGAATATTATTTTTATTATTTTCTAACAATATTTATAAAATATTTTTGTTGTAAAAAAATAATAAAAATAAAAACTTTTTGTTAAATTTTATGTTATGCGTCTTTCAAAAATTACTCGATGTAATTATAAATCTTTATGGGATAGTTTAATAATCATTGTGCATCATTAGTTTAAAATGAGAGATAATTTCATTGGGGATTAGAAAAAGTTCTTGAATTTCCTGAGGGATTAGAGTGTGAATACGTCTTGGACTGCAGCATTGTGGCGCTAATGTAAATCGACCTTAGTTGCCCCTCGGAAAGAACCTTCATTTTATTTATGTGTATCTCCCGCCATCCCTATCTCTTTCTTCCTCCTTAAGTTGAAAGTTGTGTGAGTGCAATAAAACTAGAGAACGGAGAGTACAAAGTCTAGACAAATCGTAGAACTACAACAAGCAGGCAGTACACTCTCGTTTCGCACTTGAACAGGTTTTAGTTATTGTTATTTTTGTTTTTCGCTAGTACAGTCGTAAAGCAATAAAGTAATTTACCATAAGAAGGCAATAAATCGTGCTCATTCTGTTTTAGTGTACAAATGTAGAGGTAATTCGTGTGTTACATATCCAATCCATTCATTCTAATTCAACAATTAATTATGGTGGGTAACTTAATAATGTAAATAAATAGTTTTTTGTGTGTTTGTGCCGGTAAGACATGGAAATAAATCTCTGGAAAACTATTATTATATGTGTATTTGTGCACTGTGTTATATCTGCAGAAGATTACAATTCAACTTCTTCGGATTTAGGTACATACCAAATTTTTCTTAAATTTGTTAATTATATTTGTGTAGGTAGAAATTAATTGCACAATGTACTTGGACCAACTTGTCTTTATTGGTTAATTTATTAAGTTTCTTAGAAATTATTTTATCACATGCTGTCTTAATAGGTTCGATTGGTATTATTTATTCGATGAATGTTTTATCAATGTTTATGAATTGATAGGGTAATTGCATGCCTAAACATTGTACGTAAAATTGCTGCCGGTTTCTTTTAAATGTTTATGCAATACCCTGATCTTGGCAGTTTTAAGATAAGAAACAAATCGATAATCTATGAATTGACTAATTTCCTATAATAAAAGAGGTGACTAAGAAACATAATACTATTAACAAATGTTTAAAATGGTAAAAGATACAAACTCATGATTTACATACAATATTTAGCTTCCCAAACTTTTTTGGGAGATGCAAAATTGAAAAAAAAAATTCATATAATAACACCAACATTTACAACTTTTTTTTCTATTTCTATTTTTCATCTTTTCTCTCGTTCATATTTAAATACATTGCTTTGATAGATCTGAATAACTTGAATTATATCAATTTCTCAATACAATATGCATAAAAATTTATTCAATATATTTCCTAGAACTGAGTGCGAAGTAAATTGTGCTGATGCAGAATAATATTTAAAATATATTTTGTATCTGTACCAAAAATATTGAATTTTCACTTATATTAAATTAAGATTATTTATTTGAACATATTGAAAAAATAAAATAATTCTAGAATGGTTCTTTGTACATATGAAAGAAAAATTGAAAGGGCCAATATTATATATATATATATATATATATATATATAAATATATATTTTGAAATCACCAAATTATTAATTTAAACATATTTTCAGTATATTTTCCAATTGAAGTTATGCAATACACAAAATTAGTATTAAAATCACATTTTAGTGCCGATTCCAAGCTCTTCTCCTGCCAATTTCTTTCATTTTTCTGATGATTTTAGAAAAAATTGTTTTTGTATATAATTTTATAATTATGATAAATGCGTCTGGTAACATTGAATAACATGTATATTTATACTTTCCATTTGGCATACTCATCTTCTACACTTGCTTGGGTTAGAAGTAGTGAAAGTGATATATTTTTATTTACTACTAAAGTAAAGTTATCTTATTACATTTTTTCATTGTTAAATAATAATTTTTTTGCATGACCGATATATAATATGGCGTTTTAATACTTACCAACAAGGAATAAAATCGTCGTCGACAGGGCAACTTTATGGAAAATGACTGAGATAGGTGGTGTTGCTAACCACTATGAGTTAAGCGATGTTGTATTTTTCGTCACACAGCACTTTCTTTTAACAAAACAGAGAAACTTAGATTATCATCTTGTGCTGCAAAAAAACTGAATCCAGTGATAATAGATACTCAATTTTGAGTTACGCAGTATTGCCTTGTCGACAACGAAATGGCAGTTTATGTCCCTAGAGAATAAAGTAATATTTATAATATTGTTGCCAAGCAACAATAAATACGAAACTGGAGTAGGCTGCGCGTCTTGTCAAATTCTGTCATAATCATAAAAAAAAAAAATGTGCGTCTCATAAGTTCAACTTTTATTCGTGCGCACTCGGAATAAAATGTCCTAAGATTGTAAAAAATCAATCTGCGCTATTGGCTGAAGATGAATGAGACTCATATTTCAATTTGCGTTAATTAATTTAGTTAAATTAACAAATTAATATTTGATTTGTATCTAAATTAATGCACTACACTATGCTTGTACCTGGTTGCACAAATGCTAATAAAAAATTTGCTTCTAATCCAGTCATTTATCAATTTATTTCTTAAATACCTTGTTTATGATTTTAATGGGTCATGTTTTCACTTGATTCTGGAGATTTTTTATTGTCATAATCATGATCAGCAACCTCAAAGACCTCCGATTAACTAAATTAGGCTCGTTTCCGGCATGTTTTCACTCGATTCCCCGAAGAAGACCTGGCACCAGGTATACTCTAGAGATTTTTATCGTGATATTCGTGATCAGCGACCTCAAAAACCCTGGAATAACTAAATTTTTCTCGTTTCGGGCATGTTTTCACTCAATTCCCCGAAGAAAATTTGAAGATGACCTTTCTCCTTTATCAAACAGGTAACATTTTTTCTTTGGCACTTTTAGAATAGAATGCAATTTATTGCAGACCTATCGATCTTGCTGGGAAAAAATGTATTATTTTTCACTATATTTCCTCGTCTACTAATGGCCTTACGTAGAGAAATCCTGATATGATAAATTCTTGCAAATATCAAATTTATATTTCAGAAAAAAAAAGAAAAATTTGTTGGACTTCAATTAATAAAAGTAATGGTTCATATTTTCCACTATAAGTAATGGGGTTTTTAAATAATAAAACATAAATAAATTTACTGAAGAATTTTTTTGAAGTAGTAATAAGATTCTATTACATTTTTAAATTAAATGAATAACAGAATGAACTAATTGTGGTTTATTTATCAATTACTTATTACTAAATTTAATTAAGTTTACAAAGTATGTGGTATTGTTTATATATATACAGTGATGATGTCATTATAATTACAATCCATTTTTAGCATGTTGATTAAACATGCACAATAAATAGTATGTATATCCTTTTAAAAATAGGAAGCTTATACTACTTAATGTTCGAATTGACATTGCTATTGCAACGCATAATAATTCTCTATATACCAGCAATGTTATGATTCCTTTGATATCAAGATAATATTTATACAATGAAATTTGTTTGCTTTTACAATTAATTTATGTAAAAATGTTCTAACCTTCAGAATACTTTTTAACTTATTTTATAAAATTAATTTTATAATTGAATAGCTATTTATACAACAAGGGTGTAAAATGGCTTTAAATTGCCTGAGCATAGGTCGAGGGCAACAATGATGCGAGGACAATAAAGAATACACCTGAGTAGCATAGAAAGTTTAACGCATGACCTAACTTTCCCTCAATGGTGCTGATTGATTCTTTACAATCTTAGGACATTTAATTCCGAGTGTGAATACATATGAATAGAAATTTTTAAGATTATCTTCATTGTTTTTTATTATAAATATTTATTTCTAGCAGATCAAATTTTAAAAGATGTTGTAAATAGCATAAGAAACAAATAAATTAAAATTCTTTCCTTAAGGCTGTCCGCGGCACACTAAAACTTGCTCTACAACATGATCGTAGAGTTTCAGTGCAAGTACATTTCCGCTCGTAGGTGGATTAGACTTGTTAATGGGCGTACATTTTTAATTGTGCAAATTTTCTGGGCTCTTCTGAATACTTGCATTTCTCTCATATCATTCTTGCCGATCATAGACATTGAGCCTTCTTTTAAAACTTACACTTTCATCAAAATTGTTCAATATCCGTAATTCTGAAAGTGCATGTTATAGAGCAAGATTTAGCATATGCGGCCAGTTTTATAAGCAATCGTGTGTGCTTAAAAAATACACACGCAGCAGAATTTCAAGACCTTGTTTGGGCACTATTTTTAGATATTTCTACCTATTCTTTTCAGAATCTTATTCTGTCCACTTCAATTAAAACACACTTCTCTTTCTTGAACTACATGTGTACCTGACATGCTGTTTTTATTTACTTTTAGTCTTTTTTCTTCACATACCTCATTTTTTCATTTCTTCTAATTATAATAATAAATTTTCAGAAAACTTCCCCCAGTATTTCAAATTTTTACAACAACAAAAACCGAATCTTTCAAATATATTCCATTAATGCAGTAAAAATTTTAATTCTACGTTTAAACGCTAAATAATTATTTAAAACTGTAAGTTTAACCAATCTTTGGTATTGTATTAATTATTTTAATTTTATTTTCAGCTACTTGTAGTCAGTTCCGCTGTAAAAATGGTAAATGTATCCCAAATAGTTGGAAATGTGATTCTAAAGACGATTGTGGTGATGAAAGTGATGAACCGCTAGAATGTTTATTAAGTCAATCTTGCCGTCCTGAGCAGTTTCAATGTCTTCTAACACACAAGTGCCTCCCCCAAGGATTTAAATGTGATGGCGAACCAGATTGTGGAATTTCTATGGATTATGGTCCTGACAATTCCGATGAGGATCCTAAATTTTGTTTAGGCCATGTACCTCAGTGTCCATGGAACGAAGCGAGATGTGAAGAGACTTTAGAATGTAGACTTTTGGAGAAATTTTGTGACGGGCACGGTGATTGTCCTAACAATAGTGACGAATGGGACTTTTGTAGTAAAAATGAATCTTCATGTAAAACACTTCAATGTGCTTATAAATGTAAACCTACACCCGAAGGGCCTAAATGTTATTGTACAAAGGGTTATAAACCAGATGGGAATCTGTGTGTTGACGCAAATGAATGTGAATTGGATAATAGTTGTGCACAAATATGCAAAAATTTGGACGGGTCATTTGAATGTAGTTGTGTTTCAGGATATATAAAAAATGGAACTGATTGTATAGCTGAAAATGGTAATTTTTTTGTATTAAATTTACTCTAAAAAATGTTGCCAATTAACTAAATATTGCATTTTAAATATTCATTGGAGGATGTTGTTAATTAATATTAAATTTCTAATTGATTTATTCAAATATAAAAAATTTAAATGTCATGCACAAAATTATAATTATAAATTATATTTGTGGTTTCATAAATTTGTAACAACATATTGTTTTTAATGAACAATATTTAATTATTGTATAGATACAGCAGATACATTGGTTTAATGTAACACTCAATAAGATCATTTTATGTCACCAATTATATAATTGGATAATGTGACAAATGATTTTGATATAAAGAAGAATGTTCAGAAAGAAACTTGACTTCTATACGTTCTTATAAGAATATTGAAAGTATGGCACAATTTACTGTTTTTAAACAGCATTTGTTATCCAAACAGTTATTCATTGTTTAAGAATGATTAACCTTAGAGCATCAAGGTTTATGCCTGGAACAGTAATTTTAATTTTTTGAATAATTATTTTTAAGATTCTAAAAATTGTTTCAAATTCAAAAAGTAATTGCTTATTAGTTTTAATTGTTTTATTAATATTTTAATTTGTTTCAGTTCCTAAAACAGAACCACCCTCATTAATAATTTCAACTCAAGCAACAATCAGACGTGTTACATTAGATGGTCTTCCTTTTCCTGGAAATTCAACCTTACATTTATTAAACAGTAATGCTTTGGAGTATTCCCATCGAAATCGTTCAGTTTGTTATATTCATCACAATGTAAGCAAAGCGAGTTTAGTATGTGCCAATATAGACAACTTAAATCAAAAATGGACTTTAGAAAAACCCACGACTTTTCCAGAAGTCGAACATATACAACAAATTGCCCTAGATTGGGTATCTAACAATTGGTACTTTTCCGATGATACACAAGAAATGATCTTTATTTGTACACAAAATCTTGTAAAATGCAATATTTTAATAGAAACAGACATATCAAAGCCTCGATCTATTGCTTTAGATCCCACTACCGGTTACATGTTTTTTACTAAATGGGGACATTCGTTACCAAAATTGGAGAAATGTAAAATGGATGGATCGTCAAGAGTTGCATTAGTATCTTATAAAATTGTTTACCCATATGGTGTATCAGTTGATTACACTACTAGTCAAGTTTATTGGGTAGACACGTATTTAGATTATATTGAAAAAGTCAATTATGATGGTACAAATAGGAAAACAATAATGAGAGGTCCTGCAGTTCAGAATTTGTATGGTATTAGCATCTTTGAAAGCCGTTTGTTTGTTTCTTCTTGGCATAATGATAGTATTTTGGAATTAGATAAGGTGAAGCATACCGTTCGTGGAATAGTTACCAATATATCTAGGCCATTTAATTTACATGTTTTTCATCGACAAAGGCAGCCTGAAGGTAAGTTAGCATTTTAATTATATAAAAATTAATATTCTTATTTATTATCGAAAACAATTTTAAGGTTTAAATTGTAAATAAAACTTAATATGTCTGCTTGTTATACCTCTGTTAATTTAATAATCATTATCTATGAACACAAATTAATCTATGCTTACAAAGTTATATAATTCAATCTGTTTTAAATTAACAAACAATTTCCATAACTATGGTCATCATTTTATTTTTTATTGCAGTTGCACACTCGTGTAAAACAAACAATGGTGGTTGCCAGCATATTTGCATACCAAATTGGTCTCGAAATATATCAACACCTAAATGTATGTGTGCAGCTGGTTACAAACTAGTAAATAAAGTTGATTGTATAGTTCAAACACCATCCACATTTCTTTTAATATCAAAAAGCAAACCTGCTTCTATTAAAGGAATTGATTTAACGGACCACTCAGAAACAATGATCCCTATAACAAGCCTTTCTCGTCCAACAGCAATAGATTATGATGTAAGTTCACGTTCCATAATATATTCAGACATTCAGAGAGCAATAATAGAGCAAGCTAGTCTGGAAGGTGGTAGAAAAACGACAATCTTAAATAGTGGATTAGATAAGTGTGACGGGTTGGCTTATGATTGGATGGCAAAAAATTTATATTGGACAGATGAAGGACATAAAACAATAAGTGTATTAAAATTAGCTAACCCATCACATCGAAAAACATTAATTATTGATAAAGATATGTACCCAAAATCTATAGTGGTTGATCCAAAGAGAGGTTATATGTACTGGATTCATTTTCCTCCAGTTTCACATCAAAATGGAAGAATTGAGAAGGCTTGGATGGATGGAACAAATAGAGAAGTGTTTATTGACACTGAAATATTTGCGCCAAGTGGATTAGCAATCGATGTAATTGGAAAGCGATTATATTGGTGTGATTCAGGCATTCAACATATTGAAAGTATTGATTTTAATGGAAACTATCGGAAAATTGAAGTTGAATCATCAAAATTACTTGATTCACCATTACTTGATTATCCATATGGATTAAGTTATCATAACAGGAGTCTTTATTACATTGAATATGCTTGGGGGAGTGTAAAAACATATAATTTAGATACTAAAAAATTTGATGTTTTGGATAATGGAAATCCACCCTTATATCAAGCCAAAGTTTATGATTCTAAATCACAGACAGGTAAGATTTTAAAGGCTATGAATATTTTCAAAAATGATTTATAAATAAAATTTTAGGAGCAAATGATTGTCGAAATGATAACAATGGGTGCTCTGAACTCTGTTTAACTACCCCTAAGAAGGTGATTTGTGCCTGTTCTGATGGATTTGATGCGGTAGGAACAGAATGTAAGAAAAATATGACTTATACAGCTCCATCATTATGTCTAGACGGTTACTTTATATGTAATAGAACTAAACGTTGCATATCAATCAATTATCTATGTGATGGAGTTGATGATTGCTCTGATGGGTCTGATGAAAGTAAAGAACAATGCGCTCATCTTACATGTTCACCTGACCATTTTAGGTAATTAATGTCTCCATAAGTGTTGCAGTGCTTGTTTACCTTTTAAATTTCAATTCAAAAGTAAAATAACTGTTGTAGTTGTCAAAATGTATGCATTGCAAACCATTGGTTATGTGACGGACAAGCTGATTGTGAAGATGGATCTGATGAACTTCTTGAGAATTGCCACACCAACTGCAGTAGCAGCGAATTCCTGTGTAAACATACTAGACGTTGCATTCATCACACATGGAGATGTGATAATGCAAAAGACTGTGGAAAAGGAGATAACAGTGATGAAGAAAATTGCGGTAAATACCAATATATTAATTTTAAATTATCCGATAACATTTAGATTTTATTTCATAGAAAAAAAAACATGTGAATTATCCGAATTCACATGCAATAACACCAAATGTATACCAATTGAATTATATTGTAATGGGATTGATGATTGTAAAGATGGATCAGATGAATTGAATTGTGTTAAATGTAATTTAAAGACACAGATACAATGTCTTGCAAATAATTCTTGTTTACCCTTATCAAAGAAATGTAATCAATTTGAAGATTGCCCTGATGGTTCTGATGAAAAGAATTGTGAAAAGAAACTTCCAATGTGCGAAGATCAATTTACATGTGATACATTTGAATGTATTCCCAAAAAATTTGTTTGTGACACTGTATTAGATTGCAAAGATGGTTCTGATGAGAAAGATTGTGATGAACGACAGATGACGACAAAGAAGCCACCAACTAAAGAAATTGAATGCATCCATCCATCAAGATTTTGTGATAATAAAACTATATGCATTACGGTAGATCAATTATGTGATGGTAATGCCGATTGTGATGATAATAGTGATGAAGGAATGCGATGTCTAGAAAGATTATGTGAACATAGTTTGGTTTGTTCCCATGACTGTCATAATGCACCAGAAGGTTTAGTTTGTTCCTGTCCACCTGATTTACATCTGCAGGCAGATGAAATTAATTGTTTGAGAACCCATCCATGTGAAGCTTGGGGTGTTTGCTCGCAGAAATGTGAACAAATTGGTAGAAGGCATAAGTGTACTTGTTTTGATGGATATTCTATTGAAGAAGATGGTTTTACTTGTAAAAGCGATGATCCAAGTATACCTTATGTTATATTTAGTAACCGACATGAAATTATTGGAGTCGATTTGAACACATTTAATGTTAAAGCATTTATTTCGAGCTTGAAGAATACTATAGCTTTGGATTTTTTCCATTCAAATGATACAGACATGGTAAGTTTTTTTCCCATTTTCAAAATGAGGAAATTCCAGTATTTGATGGAATCTAAAACATTACTTAAAAATATTTTTTAAGATTGTTTAGAAACATTGTAGAATATCAGCTTTCTATGTTAGAAAGACTGGCTGATGTAATCAATGTTAGGTCAAGCAATTCACGTTTATTTGTTAAGATAAAAACCGATATATCAACATCATATTCCATTTATATTGTTTTTCTAGATATTTTGGACGGATGTAATCGATGACAAAATATACCGAGGCACTCTAATTGGTAATTCTTTAAGTAATATTGAACCAGTTGTACAAACAGGTTTAGCAACTGCAGAAGGCTTAGCTGTTGATTGGATTGGTGAAAATTTGTACTGGGTTGAAAGTAATCTAGATCAAATAGAAGTTTCACGCCTTAATGGGAGTTTTCGTCGAACTTTAGTTGCTGGAGATATGGAAAGCCCACGAGCTGTTGCTTTAGACCCTCGTGATGGTTGGCTTTTTTGGACTGATTGGGATAATGCTTCTCCTCGCATTGAAAGATGCTCTCTGGCAGGTTTGGATAGATCAATTGTAATAAAAGTTGTCGAAATTGATGGGGCTTGGCCTAATGGATTAACATTAGATTATGATTCACGTAGAATTTATTGGATAGATGCTAGATCAGATTCAATTCATACAACTAAATATGATGGCACCGACCACCATGAAGTTATGCGTGATCATGATATGCTTTCACATCCGTTTGCTATAACATTGTTTGGAAATCATGTTTATTGGACTGATTGGAGAACAAATAGTTTGGTTAGAGCAAATAAATGGAATGGGCACAATGTTATGGGAATTTTAAAAACACTAACACAACCATTTGATATACAAATTTTGCATCCTAGTCGTCAGCCTAGAGATGCTTTGAATCCATGTGGCAAAAGTAATGGTGGATGTTCTCACTTATGTTTATTACATACGAACGGAACTTACAAATGTGATTGCCCTCACGTAATGAAATTAGCTTTGGATAATCGAACTTGTGTTGGTAAGTAAATTTTTTATTTAATTTTTATACTTACCAAACAAGGTTAATGCTTTCCTTCATTTTAAATCTTTTATATAATTCTTTATTGACTTGATGTACATTACATTTAATGAATGTCTTTCTTTCTTTCTATTAGACGCTAGGTACAGTGCATTATAGGTTATGTGGTTTTTTTACTATCCACTTTTCATCCCATTACCAGGAAATGTATTTAATTAATACATGTTCCAGCATTGTTGATAAAATAGGTCAGGAACAATTGTGTTTATGTTGCGCAAAACATTGGCAATTGATTTTTGCTAACATTTTAATTTTTTTATTTCAGTGAATGAAAAAGTACTTTTAATTGCACGAGCTCATGAAATAAGAGGTGTAGATTTACACCAACCATACTATCATACTATTCCAACTATAAGTATGCCCCAAGTAATGAGTCCAAATCAAATTGAATATTTAGCTTCCAACAATACAATATTCTGGACCGATTCTTCATCAAAAGAGGTTAAGAAATCTGGACTTACAATGGGCCCAACACAAACTTTAATAGACACAGGCATTGATAGCCCTTCGGGGTTGGCAGTAGATTGGCTAGCTGGTTTATTATTTGTGGGATCGCCATCAGGAATTCTAGTCTGTAATTTACTCGGGGAATATTCCAGTGTGTTAATTGAGAACATCCACATAATCAGTTTAGCAGTTGATCCTCCCCAGGGACGAATGTTTTGGATTTCACAAGTTGGTAGTGATGCAAATATTGAAATGAGTGCAATGGATATTTCAAACCGAGCAGTTTTGGTATCTAATTTAACAAAATCAACAAGCAGTTTAAGTTATGATCGTGAAATGGATCGATTGTATTATGTCAGCAATTTTGAAATTTATTTCTACAGTTTAAAAACTAAGGAAACAACAAAGTTAATGTATTATAAATTTACTGTTAGTACGGCAACTGTTTACAAAGATTTAGTTTACTATGCAGATGATGATGATCAATCAATACACACAGTTAACAAAACATCTGGGGTTTCTGATAAAGTATTGAGAAATAGTACAGGTGTATTGGCTTTACGCATTTATGACCCAACTGAACAAATAGGATCACATCCATGTGGAAATAATAAGGCAGGATGTCAGCATCTTTGCCTTCCAAGATCAGCTACTGAACATACTTGTAAATGTGCAACAGGATTCAATCCAGATCCGCAAGATCAAAGAGGTTGTTTGGGAATCGAAGAGTTCATATTTTACTCAATTAACTGGGAAATTCATAGCCTTCCACTTAATGGAAGTAATTTAACTCAAGTTCTAGGACCTATTTCACGTGTTTCAATGGCTAGCACAATCGATTTTGTGGCTAGTGATGATTTGATTTTTTGGGCCGATAGTGATCACGGAATTATAACTAGTATAGCACGGGATGGTACACATCGGAAAACTGTTATTGAACAAAATGAGGGAATGGAATCTGTAGCTGTCGATTGGCTTACTGGTCTTGCAATTGATTGGTCAGCTAGAAACATGTATTGGAGTGACCCTAAACATAAAGTAATTGAGGTTTCGAGATTGGATGGATCAGCAAAATACGTGGTGCTTTCAAGTGATATTGGTAAACCATCGTCATTAGCTGTGGATCCAATGGTTGGAATGTTAGTTTGGGCTGGAGATAATAAAATTGAACGTGCTGGATTAGATGGATCTAATAGGAAAATTTTGGTTAACTCCAGTACTAGTCATAGTATTTCAGATATTACTTTGGATTTGGAGAAAAAATATATTTATTGGTGCGATTCAAGTGCAAACACAATTGAACGTATCAAGTATGATGGATCTGAGCATAAAGTTTTGTTGAATCATTCTTTGCAAAATCCAGTGGCACTTACATTACTAGATGACATATTATACTGGATTGATACGTAAGTAATTACGTAATTTCCAGATTGGTTGCAAAATATATTTATTGTATGCCTTTTCTTTAGAACTCATGAACGAGGAAGTATAAAATCAGCAAATATTAATAACTTATCTGATTACCAAAGTTTACTTACTGGAGGTGGAGATTCCCTAAAAGATATACAAATTTATTCGAAACGAAGGCAGCCTGGTAAAAATCCTTGTTCTCTTAAAAATGGTGGGTGCGAGCAGCTATGTTTATTTAATGGAACCCATCCAGTTTGTGCTTGTCCTCATGGAACTTTAGCGCCAAATGGAAGAGGATGTCAAAGTAAGTAATTAACCAAATTTGCATGTTCCAATTTTAAGAATTTTTAAACTTTTAGATTATGACAGTTTTGTAATGTATTCGAGAGTTGTTAATATTGATTCTATACATATGACAGATGCTTCAGTACAAAATGCACCTTACCCAAGCATAAAAAACAGTACACTTATGAAAAATGCAATAGGCTTAACATTTAACTATAAGCAGCAGCGATTATTTTATTCGGATATTCAAAGAGGATCTATTAATACTGTGCATTTTAATGGAAGTAAACATGCCATCATTGTAGAAAGTAAGTTCTTAAGTTCTGACAAGATAAGTTGTAAAGATGTAACTGCCATATTTAGTTTATTTATTATCTTATTCAATGAATTGACTTTGTTTATGGTTTTAAAAACTGTCTTTTTCAAAATAACTAAAACCTAATTTTACTGAGTTGGCCATTATTTGATGAAAATTAATCATTATATATTTCAATTTGTTTTATTATACAAAATAGCGTCATCAATCATTGGAATATACTAATCTATAAGATTGATATTTCAAAAATTGCAAAAATGTTGGTTTTCATTCATTTTGCCATTTTTTATATATATTTTTGAATATAAAAATCATATAATAGATATCAGCATTCATTTAAAATTTTGAATTTTTTAGGGCAAGGTTCTGTTGAGGGAGTAGTATATGAACAACTCTACAATTCATTATATTGGACCTGCCATAATGATCCTGCCATTCGTCGTATAAATCTAACAGAAATTGGAACAAATCGTTCTCAAGTAGAAACAGTTGTACAACTGCATTATTATGATAAACCACGCGGAATAGCAGTAGATAGCTGTGGTGGCAGAGTATATTGGACCAATTGGAATTCACAGCAACCAAGCGTAGAACGGGCTTACTTCACTGGCTTTAATCGTGAAGCAATTATAACAACTGATATTCGAATGCCAAATGCAGTAACTTTAGATCATAAAGCAAATAAGCTATATTGGGGTGATGCACGGTTGGATAAAATAGAAAGGTGTGAATACGATGGTAGTAATCGAGTTGTTTTTGCAAAAGTGACCCCTCAACATCCATTTGCGTTAGCTGTTTATGGAGATTTAATTTACTGGACAGATTGGGTTTTGCATGCAGTTTTAAGAGCTGATAAACTAACAGGTCAAAATGTTGTCTGGTTACGAAGGGATGTAGCACGACCAATGGGAATAGTTGCAATAGCGAATGATACAAGTGATTGCTTTTCAAATCCATGTTTATCATTAAATGGAGGATGTGAAGAAATTTGTAGGTTATCAGCATCAGGAGAAGTGCAGTGTAGTTGTTCAGAAGGCCGTACTTTAGCTGAGGATGGAATGCGATGTTATACTAAATCTTCTACAATGTGTAAAAATGATTCATTTAGGTGTTCTGATGGTGGATGCATTCCATATATATTAACTTGCGATGGAATTTCAAATTGTTTGGATGGATCTGATGAAGAACCTGGATATTGTGGACATCGAAATTGTCCCCACATGTTCCAATGCTTGAATAAACGCTGTATTCGAAATAATAAAGTTTGTAATGGAGTCAATGACTGTGGAGATTCAAGTGATGAATTAAATTGTACCTGTTCAGAAGATACACATTTCCGTTGCGCAAATGGCGATTGTATTCTCAAACCTTTCAGATGTGATAATGATGCAGATTGTTCGGACGCATCTGATGAAATGGGCTGTGGTAAGTTAATAAAACTTAGAAATGTTACCCTGACTACGTCCATAATATTTTTCAGCACCAGTTAATTGTAAGGAGATGAAAGGTAATTTAGTAAATTGTCCAAATACAACTGCATGTATTTTGCCCGAGTGGTATTGCGATGGTGATAACGATTGTTGGGATAACTCTGATGAAAAAAATTGTACAGATCGAACTTGTGCTCCACATTTATTTAAATGCTCAACCGGTAAATGTATTCCATTAATACAACAATGTGATGGCAATGATGATTGCAATGATGCTAAACTTCTTTTAAGTTCGGATGAACAAAATTGTATGTTAAATTAAATCTTAAAAATCTGTATGTTAATTTTATATTTTATAGGTGGACAATGTAAAGCTCATGAATTTATGTGTCAATCGAATTCTGTCTGCATTCCATTAATGTTTCGATGCAACGGTTCACCTGAATGCAGCGATGAATCAGATGAGCATGACTGCAGTATGTATATCAGATAGATACTTTTTATGCAATTTTGTTAAGTTTCTTAGAATATAATTTCTTAAATTCCTTAAACCATTTTTATCAAAAGAATAGTGTTTTGTTATTTTATTCTGTTATTGGTAATATTAAAACTTGTAATTTTCGTTTTTAGAACAACAATGTCGTTCAGATCAATTCAAATGTGCTAACAATGACTGCATCCCAATCTCATGGCAATGTGATGGACAAAAAGATTGCAGTGATAATTCTGACGAAAGTGTACATTGTCTGAACAATACTTGTGGTCCATGGGAATTCAGATGTAATTCAACAGGCGGTTGTATCCCATGGACTTGGGTTTGTGATGAAGAACCTGATTGTGCTGATGCCACAGATGAACATCATGATTTAGGTTGTCAACCTACATCTTGCAAAGAAACTGAATTTCAATGTACTGACAGGACATGTATATCGACTGTAAGTTATTATAATTGTTTGATTTTTTTTTTTTTTATTAGTTATTTCAGGTTTATTATTGTGATGGAGATAGTGATTGTAGTGATGGAAGCGATGAACCGAAGGGTTGTCACCATGTGTGCTATCCGGGTGAATTTCAATGTAATTCAAGCAAATGCATTCTTGAAATGTATCGCTGTGATGGTCATGATCATTGCGGCGATAACAGCGATGAAGAAAACTGTAATACGCAGCCAGAAAATGAATGTACTGGAAGCGACTTATTCAAATG
This sequence comes from Coproporus ventriculus, assembly GCA_027574865.2. Classification (NCBI taxonomy): domain Eukaryota; kingdom Metazoa; phylum Arthropoda; class Insecta; order Coleoptera; family Staphylinidae; genus Coproporus; species Coproporus ventriculus. Next base: position 12,235 of record JAODAH020006213.1, on the reverse strand, counting down.
TACTAATGGTGTTTGTGTAAATGAAACTTTACTTTGTAATGGAGAAAATGATTGCGGAGATTATTCAGATGAAGACAAATGCAGTATGTAAAAACCAATAGTAAATTTAATTGTATCTAAATTGATGAAAATTTCAGATATTAATGAATGTGATACAGGTGTTCACGAATTTCCTTGCACACATATTTGCATTGATAAAAAGATTGGTTATGAATGTAAATGTATGCAAGGGTATCAGGTTAGCAAAAATAATCCATCACATTGTGAAGATATCAATGAATGTGAAAATTATCCATGTGGTCAAATTTGTACCAATAAGATGGGTTCATTTAGATGCAATTGTACTGAAGGCTATAAATTGTGGGTCGATGGGTTAACTTGTCAAGCTGATAGTAATATAACCGCAAAATTGCTATTAGCAAACAGGTAACATTTATATTTGCTCTTAGTTTTATTTTGTGGTTGTATAATAATGTATCTTTCAGATATTATATAAGAGAATTAAACTTAGATGGACATTCAACATTATTAGAACACAATCTAACAAATGCCGTCGCTATTGATTATGATTGGGAATCAAAATGCATTTTCTGGTCTGACGTAACTACAGTTAGCAGCTCTATCCGAAGATTATGTAATAACACTGATAATTCCTCATCCATCATCTTACATTCGGCCACTTTACAAAATCCCGATGGTTTAGCAGTTGATTGGATCGCTAAAAATTTATACTGGTGCGATAAAGGTTTGGACACACTAGAGGTTTCAACTTTAAATGGTAAATTCCGAAAAGTTCTAATATCGTCTGGATTACAAGAACCAAGGGCAGTAGCAGTTGATCCAATTCGAAGGTATCTATATTGGACAGACTGGGGTACTAACGTTCACATTGGAAAAGCAGGAATGGATGGCTCAAATCCAACCATAATTGTAAATGGAAGCGCAAATTTAGGATGGCCAAATGCTTTAACAGTTGCTTATGATACCCAACAATTATTCTGGGCAGATGCAAGAGAGGATTATATCGCAGTTTCCGATTTAAATGGAAAAGATATTCGTATAGTCGCAAGTAGAACGCAAAATCCACAATTACGTTTGCATCACGTATTTGCAATTGCAGTATGGGAAAGCTATGTTTATTGGACAGATTGGGAAACAAAATCTATTGAACGATGTCATAAATATCAAGGTGATAATTGTAAAAATCTTTTAAAAACTGTCCATCGCCCTATGGATTTGCGAATTGTACATCCATTGCGACAACCAAAAGCAGATAACCCCTGTGCAGCTTCTAAATGTACAGGATTATGTTTATTATCCCCTACTTATCCATTTTACACTTGTGCTTGCCCCGAAAATTATATTTTAGCAGATGATGGGCATACATGTAAATCAAATTGTACCACTGCACATTTCGAATGTAAAACGACATATCAATGTATTCCCTTTTGGTGGAAATGTGATACTCAAGATGATTGTGGGGATGGAAGTGATGAACCTCCGGATTGTCCACAATTTAAATGTTCACCAGGGCAATATCAATGTAATAATGGAGTTTGTATTCATCCTTCTCAGCTATGCAATGGAAAAGACGATTGCAAAGATAATACGGATGAAAATAACTGTGGAAATTATACATGCTTAAATAATCAGTTTAGATGTCCTGGTAAGAATGAAAGCTTAAATTTTCTATTTCATCAAAATTAGAGTCCTGAATTATATGAAGATTAAAGGTTTAAAAATAAATTCTAAAATGATATATTTTCAGGCAATGCCACTGTAGGTGCGAGATGTATTGGAAGTAATCAACGTTGTGATAGACATAAAGATTGTCCTTTAGGAGAAGATGAGTTTGACTGTCCTCCTGCCACTTGCCCCCCACACCAATTTAAATGTGGAAATGATAAATGTATCCCTGCGGTATGGGTTTGTGATAAAGATAATGATTGTGGAGATAATTCCGATGAAGAAGCATCATGCGACTCTCGTACGTGCCCTTCAGATCATATCCGGTGCAATTCCGGTAGATGTATCCCGAGATCATGGAAATGTGACGGTGAAGCTGATTGTTCAGAAAATGAAGATGAACCACCAAGTTGTAATCTACCTGATTTTCATACTTGTGAACCTACCTATTTTAAATGCAATACAAATAAATGTATCCCAGGCCGCTGGAGGTGTGACTACGATGATGATTGTTTGGATGGATCAGATGAACATGGTTGTCAACCAAGAAATTGTTCTGAAAGCGAGTTTAGGTGCGGAGATGGTAGGTGTATTAGGGGAAATTTACAATGTGATGGCGAATTCCATTGTGAGGACAGATCTGATGAACAAAACTGTCACAATAAGTGTGGTCGCAATGAATTTCAATGTCATAGTCCACAATATTGTATTTTCTCGTAAGTATATTTTATATATTTTTTATAGGCTGTACATTTAGCTTAACATCAACATCAATTAAACAAATCCGATAAATACATTTAAGAAATAAAATTACTTCTCTCCAGACTTTTGCAAGATTTATAAGTCATTTTAACTTTTCCCTTTTTAAGCGCAATTTTATAAAATAACTTATAGATTGATGGGTTTCAACTGGGATCGGGTTATAAGAGCCCCAGCAATTATACCTCATGGTACATTGTACTTCACCCCACTGTCTCTTAGTTAAACAAGCCCCTCATCTTAACTAAATTATTGTAATTAAATGTAAAAATTACACCAATTTTTTATAGTGATGTTACTATGTAATTCACTGTAGGCTCTATAGTTTTTTTTTTTTGTAAAGTTAATGCCAATGGATGTCTTATTATTATCTTTTTACATTTTTTATATTAGTGAATGGAAATGTGATGGTGATACAGATTGTGCTGATGGTTCTGATGAAATAAATTGCAATGATAGTTGCCCAGATAATGGTTTTAAATGTGATAACGGTCTTTGTATCAATGAAGATTGGCGATGTGATGGACAAAAAGATTGTGAGGATAACTCTGATGAATCTATTCATATGTGTGCAACTTTGGCCTGTCCACCAGGAAGGTTACGTTGCAAAAATGATAGATGTGTACCCATGTCTGTAGTTTGCGATGGAAAAGATCAATGTGGTGATAATAGCGATGAAGAACCACAAATGTGCAAAGTATTCGTAGGTTGTGATTTTCACTGCAAAAATTCTAAGTGTATTAACAAGACGTTTGTATGCGATGGGGACAACGATTGTGGTGATAATAGTGATGAGGCCGATTGTAGTGATTCTGTTTGTAAATACAGCTTTTGTTCTCAACAATGTTTTGAACGCAAAAATGGTAATTACAGTTGCAAATGTTCAAAAGGGTTTCAAGCATATCGTGAAGGATGTAAAGTACACAAAGGAGAAGTAAACCTGGTACTTGCAGTAGAGGCCGAATTGAGGCTAATATATCCTTATAAAGCTCACGTTGAAAATAATCATTCGAACATTGTACTAGCTACAGAGCCTAGTTTTAAAGTGGATGCAGTTGACATTTTATATGATTCCAATCACATACTAGCTTTCTGGACAGATCATCATCTTAAACAAGTTCAGAGTATGCCTTTACGTATTACTGAAAATAGAAATGTAAGAGCTTCAGAAATAAAAACGGTCCTTACAGATTTGAAAGAACCTAGAGGTTTAGCAATTGATTGGGTTGCAAAAAGGCTTTATATCACAGATTCTAATAGAATTTTGGTGGCTTCATTGGATGGAAAACAGACTTATACAGTGATTTCGACAGATGTTCAACAACCGAGGTAAGTTTCTATATTTTAGTCTTAAGTAAATAAATTTTCTAATACTAATATTTTTATTTTTATAGTAATGCTTTCTACTTTTTTCATAAATGTAAGAATAGCCCCTTCTATTGATTTTAATATTTACTAATTTTATAGAGATATCGTACTTGCACCTGTCCAAGGACTAATGTTTTGGGCCGATTGGGGTCCAATCCCAAGAATAGAAAAATCTTATATGGATGGTAATAAACGCAAGGCTCTTAAATTTTCTGGTGTATTATGGCCTACAGGTTTAGCTATTGATCATCCAGCTCAAAGATTATATTGGGCCGATCCTAAAGCGCTTACAATTGAAACAACAAACCTTGACGGAGGAGATCGACATACTGTAAAACGTTTTGCTCAAGGTAGGTTTACTAAAAATATTCATACACAATACAAAAACCGATATAAAATGATTTTGTAGAGGATCGGCCTTTCAAATTAGAGGTATTTGAAGATTATCTTTACGTTTCTACGCATACCACAAATAATGTATATCGAATGAATAAATTTGGACATGGAAATACATTACATCTAGCGCAAGGCTTGCCTCGATTAGCAGATATATTTATTATACATCAACAAAGACAAGAAACTATCGAGAATCCATGCAACGATTTCTGTCAATCATCAGAATTTTGTCTACTCAGTCCTGTTGGTCCAACTTGTATTTGTGCAGATGGTTTCGTCAAGGATAATTTGGTAAGTCTGAAAAATTTAGAAAAGAAACTTATTAATTTTATTTTATTTAGACTTGCCGTGCTGTGAGTTTCAATACACCAGCTTGTACACTCAATTGTAATTCAGGAGTGTGTAAAATTGGACCAGGAAAAGTACCAAAATGTGTCTGTCCTCCACAATACACAGGACCTCATTGCGAACATTTCAGTTGTTCTCAATTCTGCCGTAATAAGGGAATGTGTTATTTTGACCTTTTATCAGCTAAAGCTCCAAATGCACCTGCACCTCTTAAATGTAATTGTCCACCTCAATGGACAGGAGAACGATGTGAAACTCCAGTTAATTTATGTGAAGGGCGATGTTATAATGGTGGAACTTGTTATACTGCACGCCCGGGTGTACCCCAATGCAATTGTAAGCCAGGTTTTTCGGGTCTTCGATGTGAATCGTGTTCAAAACTGCAATGTCACAATGGTGGAATATGCTCAAGAAATAATGGAAAAGAATTATGTTTGTGTTCTGCCGGATATAGTGGGCGCAATTGCGAAATATCAGAATGTACAGATAATTATTGTGGACAATTTGGAAATTGTTCCATTACTAAGAATGGTCCAACATGTGTTTGCCAACTTGGCTATTCAGGGTTGAGATGTGATCAGAATTTGTGTACAGGACACTGTCAGAATGGAGGAACTTGCAAACTTGGAACAAAACAAGCACAATGTGAGTGCCCTCCTTTATTCAACGGTAGGCGGTGTGAAAATAATTTGTGCAAAAGTGACAACCCACCTGTGGAATGTACTGAATGTAATTGCAAGAATAACGGGACTTGTGTTAAAATAAATGACGAAAGTATATGTAAATGTTCCGATGTTTGGGGAGGAGATAAATGTGAGGTAAAGTATAGTTTTATATAAGAGAATATTTTAGCTTGATTAGAAAAATTTCAAATTATATTTTCAACTATGTGAAAATAAAAGATTTTTGCAAATTATGTGGTTAGGTGAAATGGCAAGACAGATGGTTTTATACTCAGTTTTTAGGAACTATATCTTATTTCATACCATATACTACTAGGTGGTTATATCAAAATATATATATAATGCTGCAATGAATTTTTCCAGATTCAAGTGTCTTTATTTTTGCTTTGAGTATTTATGAAATCACTGCTTATATAAATCGTGTTGCATTGCAAGCCTTTATTATCAAATAGGAAGATGGAATAACTACGGCCAGATACTGCAAAATTTCAATTGCTCAATATTTGAATAAATTGTTATTTTTATTAATAGATTTCAGGTTGCATATAAATTACTTGTAAATTTATATAAAATTGTGATAAACATTCATTCAAATTTAAGAAAAGATTTTACAAGTCTTTTGGGTATTAATGTATTTATTTATTTTTATTTTAAAGATATTGTAAATACGTTTAAGATGCCACCTGATGCCACATCATCAGTTGTGTTTGAAGCAGTAGTTTGCGTTTCTTTTCTTATCAAGACTTTACATTATATGCAAAAATTAAAAGTCCTGTTTCTTAATACTAGTAATATTAAATTTTTTATTTTAAATTTATAGGAATATATTGGACATGAAAATCCATGCATTAATCGATGCAAAAATTCTGGAATTTGTACAATTTCTGGTATCCCTCGAAGCCCAATCTGCCATTGCACAAATAACTGGACAGGAGAAATATGTGAAATTCCAATAGTATGCAGATTTTTCTGTAAAAATGGAGGAACGTGCCATGTTGATAACGATGTGCCATCATGCATATGTCCATTAGGATACAGTGGTGTCCATTGCGAAGAATACTCTAACGATGAAGTAGAAATTTTGAAACAAAAAGCGGACGAAAGTTCAGGGGTACTTTTACCTTTATTATTAGTATTAGGAATTCTATTATTGATATTATTGGGAGTAGGAGTTACTTACATTTTATTAAAAAGACGAAGACCTTTCTCTCATGAAAGGCTACAAGAAAATGATTTTAATAACCCTATGTATCAAGAAAGAGATGCCGAGCCATTCACACTAGATACGGATAAGGTAAGAAATATAGTCTTTTACAAATTATTTTTTAATCAAAATTATTCATATTAATACTTACTTATGTAGAAAACACTCGAGCTATTTCATGCAAAAATGTATAAACGTAATTTTCTAGAATTCATATTAATTTAAATATAATCTATGCTATTTTATTGATGATAAATGTTGATAAATTAACGATAATTTTTCTCGAAATGACTATAAATTTGCATATTATAACTCAGTTTTATATAATTTTTTGACAAATTTGCAAGAGTATGGCAGTAATACTAGATTGAGTTCTTATTATTTCTGTGTAATTATATCAAAAGAAGATAGTATGAGTTGAAAAGAAATAATATAAAAATTCTTATGTTTCAGTCAAATAATTTTGTTAATCCAGTGTATGAAACAGTTTATAATGGTGCAGGTGGTGCTAAAGAAGAGAAAACTGGATTACTACAACACACAACAGAAGAAACAGTACCTATTACACAAGAAGAACATTAGTTTACATATCATTTAGTTCAGAATTTTGAATTTTACTCATACTTTGCTGTGAATTGTGCCATTTTGGATATATTAAGTTAGTTTATAGGCAGTTAATTTTCTAGTTAGCTATTTTTTATATGAAATCTCTAATATTTTGTGAATATTTCTATTTTACTTCCTTCGTACCATATTCTTGCCACATAATGCTTTTGATAAAAATACTTTATGTGATTTTATAACATGTGATTGCCTGAACATAACAAAAATAATACGTCCTGAACATATTTAAAAACTAAAAGAAATTGGTAAATGACTGATATTTAATACAAATATATATTTTTATGTATATATTATATATACACCATTTTCAATATGTAGATCAGATGTTTTACTATTTTTATTGGTAATAACTTGTATCTGCATTTGGACATTGCCGTCGTTATTTTTTATTATGTATGGTATATGTCTAGCAAAACAAAAGTATGTATCTTGTGGTTGTAAACTTGTATTTTTAATGCTCAACTTTTATTAACCGGTTGTCCTTATTTATTTCTAGGAATTATGGTTGAGAATTGTTTCTTGCAATAATGTTATTTCATCAAGTTAAATAATGAGAAAAGTTCTCAGCAATAATTTTGTTATAGAGGTGGCTTTTATTTGTCATTTTTAAATGACAAGCTGCTCAAAATCCTTCCATTGTCAATTGATAATATTTTATTATTATTTTATTTGTCAGCTTTATGTGACAAACAGCTCAAAAATCTTCCGTTGTGAATTGATAATATTTTTTTTATTTGAAATTTTATATAGATTTGAATATATGTAAATCAATTTTCCTGGAAAATATATTGATCAGATTTATTTTTTTTTTATTTATAACAAAATCCTAAATTAAAAGGTGAGGTGCTTTAGAGTTTTTCTAATCCAAAATAATAATTTGTATTCGCATTGAAAATAATGCAAAAAAAGCATTATGTTGGTCCGTCCACAGCCTTTACAGACAAGCTATTGGCCCGATTTGATGAAACTTGATATTTAAGGGTTTTATATGATTTGTAATTATTCTGAAAATTTCATTATTTTACCTCAAAAATTAAAGGTAGTTTATTAGAAACCAAATTAATCATTAATAAAACTGAAAAACCGCTTTACTTACAACACTTTGTATTCGACTTAAAAATATTCTAAGCCCGGAATACGTATTGTCTACGCTCTACTCTGCCTAATGGAGTAGCATCCCTCCTACTGCTTGCAGTATCACTGCATTAGTTTGTTCCACCCTCCATCCAAGGATGCCAATGAAAGAGAGCTTAGCATCCCGAAGTTTATTAGTTTGCATCAACCTGAAAATTACCGCGTTAATTTCATTACAACTTCCAAGTTTATGGTACTTATACCGCGTAGAATTTAAAAGAAACTCCGTTTAGAAGATATAGAAAAACTGAAAAAGTACCTGATCTTCCCAATTTCTTTAGTTTGGCAACTTAAACTCACTTCTGGAGAATGTGCAAATTCAAATTATATGTGTTTGGTATGAACCAAAGAAATCAAAACGATTCCAGAATTATTATGGGTTATTTGTTAACAAATTTACAAATTCAAATCAAGTTACCGCTAAAACTAGGGACTTTTCATTTGTCACTAATTAAATAATTTTCCAAATCGCACAACATTTTTGTAATTAAAATTTCTGTTAATGTAAACATACATAAAATATTTAAAAAGTTAATCGGAAATGCATAAAATAAATAGAAGTTAATATAAAAAGTAGTATTCAGTTTTATGCATAATTGTCGTAGTGGTAAGTAATGTCATATGTCATAACTAAGCAGTGTTAACATTTTTTTTTTAGGGTCTAAGGGTTCAAATAAAAACAGTACACGTATCCCATGGCGATTTCTAATTAAACAAATACGAATTATGAAATAAACGCATTATATCGAATCATTCAAATAATTTGTTTAAATAAAGTAACATGTAAGTATTTCCATAACAGCAACTTTGAATACTCATTGATTCATCTTTTAGAATGTCAGACTTCTCAGATTGGTTCCGAAGGGTACCCTTTTTTACAAGGTACTGGCTAGCTGGTACTGTAGGATTAACTCTAATTGGAAGATTTGGATTTATAGATCCAATGAGTATGTTACTTCTATATGGCCCCTTAAAACGATTTCAAATATGGAGATTAGTAACATCTGTATTTTATTATCCGTTAAGTCCAGCAACAGGGTTTCACTTTCTGATAAATTTGTATTTCCTATATACATATTCACAGAGGCTTGAAGCTGGTACATATATGGGTAGACCGGCAGATTATTTCTTCATGTTAATTTTTAACTGGATATGTTGTGTGATTTTTGGATTATTTTTAAATTTAAGTGTAAGTAATTTTTAAAATCAATTCTTTTCTTTCACACTGCACGTTTTTATACCATCTAATTTTGACTATGAAAAGAAAAATTGAACAGTTTATTTACAAAGCTGCTTATCTCACAAAGTGCAGTTATAGAAAATTGTTCAAACTTTTTGCCCTTCAAATTTTTATAGTGCATCACCAGTTGATCTACGTATATGACCCATCGGGGAGTGAAGTTTTGCAATTTTACAGTTGACAGTTTGAGGTTAACACGTTTATCACCGTGGGACATGTGAATAATGAATGTGACAACCTCAAATTGTGATTTGCGTTTCGGCTGTGGTGTAGGACGGTTGTGGAGTGATCCACTTGTCAGCTATATTGCTGAAGCGTAACTCAACGTGGTTTTAATTTAATTATATAATTAAGTGTGTAAAATTATATTAGTTTTAACCAATAGTGATATGATCGTCAAGATTGGAACCAAATTATTTTAAGAAGAACCTCAAATTGTCAATCAGTTGCAAAATTTCATTCCCGCTTTGGTCTGCTCACTAAACTAGAGTAGAGACAAGTAGACAACATAGGGCATTTGTGTGTCCCTAAAAAAAAGGCCCACGCATAACTTTTTTTTTTGTTGCATCAGTGTTCAGGCGCAGTATGAATGTCTACTTTCCTCTACTTTGGTTCAATGGGTTTGTTGATTTGATAAAAACTTGATTTTATGGGTCAATGTGGTATGGTTTGTAAAAACGGGTTTGCAAGTAGAGTGTCCAAAATTGTAAAAAGATCAATAATATTTTGGACATACATATTTTTTTTTTTTGTTACTTCCAAATTTTAACATGAGTAATTTTTTTCCAATAATAATTTCATTTTTAATTTCAGTTACTTATGGATCCAATGGTTCTTTCGGTGCTTTATATATGGTGTCAACTAAACAAAGATATCATAATTAACTTTTGGTTTGGATCACGCTTCAAAGCAATGTATCTACCATGGGTTTTGCTTGGATTCAACATGATTATAAATGGTGGAGGTTTAGTGGAGTTAATGGGAATTATTGTGGGCCATGTTTATTTCTTTTTGATGTATAAATATCCTCAGGAATTAGGAGGACCCACATTATTACAGACGCCTTCAATATTAAAGCAAATCTTTCCAAATGATGGGGGTGGTATTTATGGATTTGGAGTTCCACCACAACGACCACCACAGCCAGCTGCTCCCACCCAAGGTATCTTTAGAGGACATAATTGGGGAAGAGGGCATGTTCTTGGGGGAAATTAAATGTTCAGTTTGATATTCCAATATATCACTATATTTAAGATTCAAATAAATATCCATAAAGTTTGATTTTTTTTATTTTTCCTAAAATTTAGAAGCCTATTTTTATAATAATGGTTCATTAATTTACACAGTACTATAGAATTATCATGGTAATATTTATTTTATTGTAAATACTTTTGTTATATATTTGTTTATTATCAAGAATAAATTACTTTATCAGAATCTTTATTTTTATTACAAACTAATTTTGTCTAGGATGAAAGGGCTTTTCTAATGTTTATATTTCACAAAAATGTTACAAAAACAGTTTTATAATTTTAACTACATTAAAAAAAATAAATAAATAAAAATATACAACACAAGTACACTACATGCTTCCATTAATTAATTGTTAAAAGTTTTGTAAAGTTTTTTTAATGGTCAAAATTAAATAAATTTTTTTTATAAATTAAAAGACAACATCAATTTAATAAGTTTATTATCAATTCAGTTAGTTGTTTACTTGTAAAAAAAATCTCATGATAAAATTTCTCCATTGCTAGCAATTGTAGAAATGAACTTATGCTTAAATGCCACATAATTTAAAACATGTGGAAAACTAAAAAGAATAAAATAAGACAGCAGATTAAGAATGAACGTAAAAGTGAAGAAATTAATTCAAGAAAAAGCAAGAAGAAATGACAGTTGTTACAAAAAGAGGTTAATAAAATATGTAGAACAGAACATCGAAAAGAATAAGCAAGGTGATGGTACCATAATAAAAAGAAGAGCAGAATATAAAGTGGATAAAAAGAACTGAACTTAAACTTAGAATTTATATTATTAAAGAGAAAGGTATGCATTACAATTAACCATAATTTTTGCAAAATCAAAATACTTCATAAAGAAATTGAGAATGTAATGATGAAATTGTAAATGAAGTAGAACGTTATTAAAGAAAAAAGTGATGATACTTATCAAGGAGACTGAAATAAGGAAGAAAACTACATTAAGAAAAATGATTGAACCATTGACAGGCATTAAATGTTGACACTTGAGTACTGAATATTTTCATCTGAAAATAAATTTAATAAATATGCGGAAAATATGAAATTTTGTCATCAAATACTTACTAATGAAAGTTTGTAAACTATCAGCAACTTCTTTCAGGGTATTTTGATTATTTTCAATCATAGACCTGTAGAAATGAAACTTTTTCTTATAATACCATCTCCCCTTGCTTTCTTATTTTAAATGTTCTATTCTTTATTTTCTTTTCTTCTTCTTATAATGTCACCTTTTCTTGCTTTTTGTTTTTCAATCGATTTTATCTTCACTTTTACTTTCTACGAAGCACACCACCTCTTCTCTTTTCTCTTTATTTTTTGACTTAATTAACATTCATTTTATAAATATTTCCTCTGAATATTACCTTCTCTTCCATCCTTTTTTGCTTAAAAACACTTGTTTTGCTTGCAATGGAGTTTATTGTTTCCTAATCACATGTTTTGTGAAAAATTTTTAATGTCATAACTTATATGTCATATTTTGTTTACATATGTCAAACTTGTATGTCATAATTTGTTTACATATGTCATA
>JAODAH020006211.1:0-16825 GCA_027574865.2 Coproporus ventriculus | reverse complement strand
TAAATTTAACTATAAAATTATACTAAGAATTCAGAAGTTCAAAAGACTGACCTGGCCTCTGGCAGAAGAAAACGAAAATGTTACAGGTACAATAGGTTTGTTTTGAGATTGAAATATATCTGTATAGGTTATATTTTACATGTCATTGGTGTGAAGTTTGATACAGTACAAACTTTTAAAAAAATATGTATAGGTGGTTACATAGCCCAGAATTTCTTTGTTTACTTAGTTATATTCTTTCCAACAATTTTCATTATTTCAATTTGTCAAAATTGTTTATTAGATTTCTCTATTTTTTATTAAAATATATAGAAAAATTAAATTTATTATTTTTTTTTACATTTTAATCATTCTTATTATGATTTTGACGATTTTCACCATTTTTGAGGATCCTTTTCATTCTGACGATTCTTGTTTTTAATGATATTGTGGTTTTTAAAACATTATCATTTTCAGAAATTATTGTTACTTCTGAAGTAAATAGGTAGCACAAAATTTCACATTTAAAAAGAAAAAGAAACTTTATTTCACAAAAATATTAATTTTATAATTAAAAATGAATGAAACGAGTCAACTAAAGATAAAACAATTCGTGTCTTTTTACAATAATTTTGAGCTTACCAGATAAAATCATTAATTATATGATTACTAAAATTACCGGATTTGTTAGACTTAAATATCAGTCAAAGAAAAACATCTGTAAATCAAAACACGTTACTTCAATTATCATAATCTTCGTCAATGTAAAGATTATCACTTGTTTGTCCAAAATTATTTTGCGAAACGGATGGAATTATTGATTTTATTTCAGGTGGTTGTGGCCTTATACCCAAATTATTTTGTATCACGGGACTGGGAATTAAAGGGGGTACCGGTGGAATAAAATTACTACCGGCAGATAAATCTATATGAATTTTGGCTTCACCTTTAACCAAAGTATCCACTGAAAAATTTAATTTCGGGGTACTTATCGGTACTAATTCTGGCACGGGTGGTAAATCCGTTTGAGTGACTTCCTTTTTTGATTTTAGCGGATCTGTTTTCACTACTTTTGGGCCATATTGTATTACCGGAGCTCGTCCAGCTGATGTGCTTTGTTCTTTGTGCAATCGAGATAAATTTTCACCTTTATCATCTTCACTATCTACACTGTTCCGATTTATTTGAAAATCTGTATCTATAGCGTTGTTTTCGTTATCTTCTTGTATACTCGCATCAGGGACATCTTTAACCAAATCTTTCAAAAAATCAAATCTGCTTTCGGATAAAATACATTGTTTCATATGTGAAGGTGTTAAAGTTTTCGCATTTCTTGATGTTGTTATCTGCATGGATTTCGTTAATAAGGATTCTACGAATAATTCCAATGTACGTGGTAAGTTTCATTAAGGAAAATATTGTGATTTATAGTAAAAACGAAGCGAGACAATAAAAAGTTATTTATAAACTATATATGACCATCATATTACTTAGATTTTGAGGTTATATTATCAAAAAATGTAAAATAAGTAACACAGATACAGTAAATGTATAAAATAATGTGTCAATCGATGGATAATATTGCCATACATCTTGGACAAATGTATTACGACTTGTGGTATCTTAAAATTCAATAAACACATGCTAAGATATCTCCTTATTGCATATAAATGAATTCTTACACCATATTCGATGCAATAAAACAATTTATTTAACAAAATAAGCAGTTTTAAAAAATTTGAAGACTCCTAACCTAAAAAATTTTCTCCTTTCTTCAATTTTGCCGTTTACATTATTAATCTGTTTAGTTTTGTTGTTTCTTTTACATATAGAAAATAATCACAAACTGATTAATAACAATTATAAAAGCATCTTAAATATTTGTTTGGTTTCATGAATCTGCGATGTATAAATTGTATTAAAGTTAAACATAACCTCACAAAAAAAATTGTACATAGTGTTGAAGATTTATATACCTTTTTAGTGCGGACAGTACTGAACCCTTCGTACAAAATATGGATGTTACGATTTTAAGAGAGAGTTTTATTCATATAATAAAGTGTGAGTATAAATTTAACTTGATCAATCTATTTAGATGTGACTTTAAATTAGTGATTTTTATGGGTGCCTTGCATTTTTGGTTGCCTTTTTTGCTTTTGGTTGATTTAGTGTGGAACAACCAAGTTGTCTCTTACATTTTGTTGCTATGCACCAACTCATGATATTTTCACAATGTCAAGAGATGATTAATTTATGGCAAAGATTCATTTGTTATATGTGAAGTGTGGAAATAGATAACACTCGCATCAATTGAAGTTTTTCTGTTAACCTCTAATACAATTGTGTTTGGCGAGCAAAATATTTTGCATCCATTGCAAATCCAATTATGTATTCCTGAAATTTTATTAGATGAGGTGAATTTTGCAATTGTACCAAATTGGTTGAAATAAAAACACGTGGATAGTGTAACCTTTATGGCGCATTCAGAAAATTGCCACTGTTCCTCATGCTGCTGTATATTGCTGCCCAAAATATTTCTTTGGTAGCAATTCAATGCTGCCAGACGTACTATAATTATTGAATTCTATCATATTTTTAAAACATTATAATAACAAATAAAAATATATGCAGAACCTACATTGACTTATTTTTTCAAGAACAAGAAAAATAATACACAATGTATTATACAGGAAAATAGTTCTCCTTTATGCACTATGTAGCAAATGGGCGGAGAGCAGAATGCAAAAGACCTTCAAATCAACAAAGCAGAGAGCGTCGGGTATGGCAAGTAGCAGGAGCATGAGCAGTTGAAGCGACTCGTTTGGATTCTACCGCTGCCCACTTCCCTGCTCACTGCCACAGAAGTGGGCTAGCTGAGTGAAAATGCAGTATTAGGCAAAAAGATTCATCTAATCTATAAAAGGTATAGATTCTTTGGGAAGTGATCTGGCTTATATTATATGATTCAAAGCTAAACACTTTGAATCAATCAGATTAAAAGAACTGAATCTGGTTAATAATTCAAACTGATTGGAAACACCCCAAACCCACAAATTTACCTAACATTCAATGAATATGGAATACACAAGATAAATATAGCCAATTTATGGTATTTGATACATGCAAAAATTCATGAAAGCAACAGAACACAACTGTAATGTAAATTAACACATTTGATGCATACATATCTATAACATATGTGTATGTCACATTACAATTCTTGTTTAAAATACAACAAATGGATTAACATCATCCCATATCGCATGTAAATATAAATATATGTGCACATGCAATATGCAACTTTCACCTTGTAAAAATAAAAAATTGTGTTCAGTCCTAACGTTCAGAGACGTTTTTAAATCAATTTAAAAAATTTCAACCTACCGATTTAAAACTTAAATTAAAATAAAACGCAGTTTAGTTTTAAAAAAGGATATAAATAATGACTGGTACAGCTTGTGCTACTTTTCCCACTTCTTCATCTGTTTGCATTATCTTCTTAATTCTCCCCTAAAAATCAAAATTAATTAAAAATCTTTTAAAATCTTTAAATTTCGAATATTTTACCGCTGGAAATCGTGCATTGTATTTCTTCTTCTTAGATGGCATTTTTAAATAAAATCAATTAAAATATCCAAATCACTTAAATTGTCAACAAAGTAAAAGAGCGATGTCAAGTTTTAGGTTAGGAAAATTATTTAGGAACTTTTCGTTCGCATATGTTATTATAATAATACGAGTTTGAGGATGCATTCAATGAATTTTATTAAAGAAACGATGTAAGATAGATAAAATAGAATGAAATTTTTTAAATTATAGCTTAAATCATGCAGTTTTATATTTTTTAAGCATAGAAAGAATTTGAGAAACCCTCTTAGGGACATTGTGTTGTTTATAAATTTATGTTGGTGGTAAGGTAATGTACATAACCTTTTAAATTAAGAGCATGAAACTTTTAAAACCTCGTGTGATATATGTGTACAGATGAGAAAATAATTTAACATGAAGGGAAAAAGGAATGGTGACTTTAAAGAAGTCGCAAATAATGATTTCAATGAAAATGGGTTGGAAGAATTGCCAAAGTGGTATGAAGAGGTAAGTTACGATTTGTTTTAAAATATATCCTATTAATTTTTTGTATTTTTTTAGTTACCACCTTGTAATAAGAAATATGAAAATGTAAGTGATGAAGTTTTAATCGCTTTGAAAGATGAAGCTAAGAAATGTTTAGATTCTGAAGTTGCTACCTTTAATATAAGTAAGTTTTGATATATGCGAATAGTCAATTAGTTATATCTAAACCGTTTCAAAATCAAAGCAAGGATATTGAAAATATTGGCATAATGCAGCAACACACCATGAGTTGAATTAAGTCGAGTGGTCAATTTTAAATCCATTTGTACATGTACACAATAAAATTATTAATATTTTGTATAATAGATTGATGCATTGAATTGCATAAATCCTTCTAAAACTCAAATTATATGATTTCCTACGGATCATAGTTATCTTTCTTTTTTACACTTGCATTCTAAAACTATTTCAATAAGCTTCCAGGCACATAAATGTTAACAAAATAATTCCGCCATCGATTTTAAAATTACATTTTGAATTGTTGTATTGTGCTAATGTCATAACTATTGGGTTTTGATATTAAGATGATTATCTGTTTTTATACTCTTTTAACCCTTTGGCTGTTACGAGTTCTAACGGAGTGGCAAGCAGTGTGCGGCATATATATTAGGATGAATAATATTTAGTTCGGTTTAAATATATTACATTTCTGTTGCTAATACTAAAAAGTATTATATAAATTTTTTCTGATTTTTTGGAAGTCCGGAAACCGTGCCTGTATACCGTTTTTACCATCATTTAAATAACATGGGAAAATATCTATTTCCTTGTTTTTTCCGAATTAGATACATAAAAATTGAAAAAATTTAATAGTACAACTACCATAATCGATATAAAATTTCCCATAGACTACAAATTTATGATTTTCTCAGTCAAAAATTTTTTTGTCGACTAATTCTGTAATATTTGTTTCTAGAGAATTCAAAAACAAATGCAAATCATAAGTGGATGAAGACTATAATGGCTAAAGGAACTGTTTCTGATAAAATTGCTGCATATACGGTTCTCATTCAAGAGAAACCAGTTTATAATTTGGATAACATTAGAAATTTAATAAGCATGGTTAAAGTTGGAAAAAAACAAAAATGTATTGTTATCATTGGTAAGAAACAAAAACAATGTAGACGTCCATTAGAACCTTTTACACTTACGGGCCTATTGGTTTCTCGTTAAAAACAAGCAGGTCCTGCGGGCTAACCCATACTTAAAAATGCCCTATTCCTGCATATTTTTACATTTTTATTTTTCTTTTAGAGACTTTATCGGAACTTTTTTTGAGTGATCTCTTACGACCAGAAAATAAACTAAAACCGTTTCACCAGCAACCTTTATCATTACTCAATGAATTATCATCTGGAAATGCAATTACCCGAAGAAAATATTTATCGTGTTGGTACTTTGAGGATCAATTAAAAGAAGCTTACACGATGTTTGTCCAAGCACTAAATGCTGCTGCTCACGACACTGTTGAAAGTAACAAAGAGAAAGCAATTTCCGCTATGTACAAATTATTATCAGGAAATCCAGAGCAAGAAAAAAATTTGTTGATGAATGTCATAAATAAACTCGGTGATCCCTCGCAAAAAGTCGCTTCGAAAGCGATGTATTGTTTGACACAGTTATTACATAAACATTCGAATATGCAATCGGTTGTTTTGAAGGAGGTGGAGAAGTTGCTATTTAGGCCAAACATCGGTCATAAAGCGCAGTATTACAGTTTGTGCTTCCTGTCACAATTTTATTTGTGCCATGAATCACAAGATGTTGCTAGAAAGTTGATCGAGGTCTATTTCTCGTTTTTCAAAAAGTGCATCAAAGAGGTAAGCAATTTGCCACTGTCTTGACATTGCCATTTTATTACAATACATTTGATATTTTGACAGTTTATCATTTCAAAGTTGACATGTTATTTTCACGTTTTGTAATTTTTTTTTTTTTTGATCAATTGACATTTATTATTCTAACATTTAATGACACTTTGATGTGTCATTCTTTAATGTTTTGAAATTTTTATAAATTCACTGTATGCATTTTTCTATCCTGTAACAATATTTTCTTTTATAGGGTGAAGTAGACAGTAGATTAATGTCAGCATTATTAATGGGGGTAAATCGTGCATATCCTTATGCAAAGTTAGAGCTTGAGAAAATATCAGAACATATAGACACTATGTACAGAGTTGTGCATGTTGCTAGTTTCAATATTAGTTTACATGCATTATCATTACTCTATCAAATATCTGAGTGTTCAGAAGGAGTAAATAATCGGTATGTTATATTTGTATTTAATTAGTGGAAGCAGTCTTATCAGATATTGTGTATAACCATTCTCAGTCAAAACAAATGTAGTCTACGATGCCAGAAATGCTAAAAATTCATTGCTTTCAGATTCTATTCTGCATTATATAAAAAATTATTGGATCCTGCCTTATGCAATACAACTCATCAAGCGATGCTTTTAAATTTAATTTACAAATCGTTGTTAAGAGATAATGAAACAAATCGAATAAGTGCTTTTATTAAAAGACTTTTCCAGGTACGTCTGAGTTTGAATATTATTTTTTTTTTTATTAGGAAAAAATGTAATTTTCAGATATGTATGTTACTTCAACCAA
The DNA here is from genome assembly GCA_027574865.2 of Coproporus ventriculus. Classification (NCBI taxonomy): domain Eukaryota; kingdom Metazoa; phylum Arthropoda; class Insecta; order Coleoptera; family Staphylinidae; genus Coproporus; species Coproporus ventriculus. The sequence continues at coordinate 10,098 of JAODAH020006211.1, read as the reverse complement.
ATTTCGCATGCGGGGTACTTTATTTGATATCACACATTTTAACGAAGAAAGGCAATAAAATGTTATTAACCTTGAAAGGTGATGGTGGTGAATTTGAGGTTAAAAACCAAGATGAAATGGAAAAAAATTCAGATTTGGATGAAGAAATAATTGAATTGGAAGAAGGAAGTAATGTGGAGGTTAATGAGATACAAACCAATATGGTAAGTGTATTTCTTTTCTGACATTTTGTCAATTTCATATCTCTTCACTGAAAATTTCACTTATCTTTTGATATTGTTTTTTGGTTTCAGCAAATTTTAGAAGATACAAAAGAGGACATCAAACCAAATATTGAAGAACTAAATGCAAAAATGAACATTAAATATACGGATTACGATCCGTTAGCAAGAAATCCTCTATATTCCGGAGTAGAACATTCTGCTTTTACAGAACTTACCGAATTAAAAAATCATTTCCATCCTTCAGTTTCATTATTCATTGAAAAAATATTAAAAGGTAAATTTTTAGCACCTTTTACACACGGTACAACAATTTTGCAATTTTCAGCTGTCAAACAGTTGCACAACTAACTGCTTTAAAATCCAATGTTGTACACTAAGCAACATTCCATTTTATTAGTGGATAGTTGTAAAACAGTTATTGTAACTGGATATTGAAATATTGTAATTAAATCTAGAATACCATAATATGCAACATCTCCTTTAACATGACAGTCTGTTGTCATTTAACTACCCCTGGGGTCAATTCCCCTAACTGTTTTGCACCAGATGCAACTATTTACAATTTTCAGTTACAAAACAATTTTTTTCTACGTAAAAAGCATGATCTAACAAAAATTATAAAACAGTTACGCAACACATTTTAAATTTAAAATATTAATCCATGATTTTGTTTTAGGTGAAAAAATAATTTACACGGGCGATCCATTAAAAGATTTCACATTAATTCGATTCTTAGACAGATTTGTGTTTAAGAATCCTAAAAGAGCGAATGAATTAGAAAAACAGGGCGTACACCCGACTTTAGGTAAACGGAAAAATTACGTTGTACAAGGTATACGTTCATTACCTGTAACATCCGCAAGTTACCTTAACGAGAAAAAGAAGAATATTCCTGTTGATGAATTATTCATGCACACGTAATGCAATCTATAAATTTAATATTCAATTTATAATCTAAATAAAATTATTTTCTTAGGTATCTACAACAGAAATTTAAAAATCGCAGTGAAAAAGAAGAAAGTGATAATGAATCGGTTTGTAGTGAAGAATTTGAAGAAATGTTGGATAAAATGTCCGGATTGAAAGATTTGGAAGATGATCTTGGAGATGATGTCGATTATATGGAAGATGTGGGTTCAACTATACAAAATAAGAAACAGAAAAAAGCAGGTAAAACAATTTTGGAAAAACAATGTCAAAATTATTTAACTGTTCTGATTTTTGAATGTTTTTTTGCAGGCAAAAATAAAAATACTGATGCTGACGATGATAACTCAGAAGATGATGTTTCTGAAGATTCAGATGATGAATTAGATGATTCAAAACTGGATCAAGATGAAAATGATAGTGAAATGGAAGAAGGTGAAAGTGATATTGAAATGGATGAAGAAAACGATGACATATTAAATGATTTAAGTGATGATGATGATGCTAGTGATATATCATTTGATTCAGAAGATATTGAAGATGAATCATCTAAAAATAAAAAAGGGAAGAAAAGCAGTTTGAAGAAGAAACGTGACAATGGATCTGTTTTTGCATCTGCTGATGAATTTGCTTCAATTTTAGAAGATGATGATGATACTTCTAAAGGTGCAGGAACATCTCATCAAGTTGCCAACAAAGACAGAGCCGGTGAGATCATCTTCATTTATTAATTTATAAATCTTCCGACACTTTCTTTTTGTTTGTTTTAGATGTTAAACAATTGGATTGGGAAAAGAAAAGAAATTATTGGTTGAAAGGATATAAAAAAGCATTTAATAATAAAACTAGTTATGAAGGAAAGAAGAATTTAAAAAATAAAAGACCAAGCAGTGGAAAATTTGGGGGAAAATCGAAAAGAATAAAAAATAGTAAGCTAAATTAGGGCCAATTTATATGTAAAGATCTTGGAGTAAAACCGTTCATTGTTGCCACATTTTGTGTTCATGTCTACCAAATTTTTAATTTAATTCCTTACCTTGTTGGTGATGTCTGTGTTCCAGACATTGTGTAGCCATCCACTTACTCCATTCCTTCTCTATCTTTCTTCTGTTTTGAATTTAATTGTTGCTCTGCTATTTCCAAAGTTTTCAGTTTTTGACTTTTTTTCAACGTTTCTGATTTTTTTAAAATTTTCTTCATAATAAGTTTCGTTTCACTATTTTTAAATTTTTCTTCAATTTGCATTTTTGATATGACAACTTTAATAAGTTTGGAATTCATTTATACTCCTTATCATTTTGACTATCCTTTTTCTTCCACTACTTCAACTTTCCTCTAACTGCTTCCTAATGGTTTAGATTTTCAATACCCCCACCCAACTCATCATTTTTTAGCAGTTATCAAGACAAATTTTAGCCTACTACAGATTTCTTTTTTACCAATTATCATTTAAGCTGGCTGCAGATGCTTCGATTTTAATACATACACCTATAAATGGAACCCTAAAACAGGAAAGTTTTTGGATTGACATGTTTTTATTTGGATGAGTATTGAAGGTTATGTACATTTGTATTTTTATATGTCTATTGGAAGTACAGTTGTGTCTAACAAATATACAGATGTGTAGGATAAAACTATGCACTACATACGGTGATAAGAAGTTCATAAAATATCTTTTTTAAATTTGAATACTTTAATATAGTAGATGCAAATTTATACAATGTATACCTTTTATCAGGTAAACAAAAAGAAGAAAATTCTAAAAATTCATCACACACAAGAGTACAATAAAAGAAAATTGTTTTCCAAGAAAACAAAAATTAGGCTCTTTAGAAAAAGCCTCAAATATATTAATACTATTTTTAATATAATTTGCTATGTTATTAAAATAAATATTTCAATATATATATTCTTTACAAATTGTTTGTTTTGTAATGGAAACATAACCTTAAAATTATAAGATAATTAATTTGTTCGGTTTCCAAAATATGAGGCATGATGCACCATAATGTTACATTTAATGTCTTCTTTTTTAATGAGATGAAGAATACTTACAATATATTCGTTAAAATAATTTGAACATTCATCTGAGCTGGTTCCCATTCAACTAATCTGGTTGCTGTTCAGTTCTTGATCGACATTTTTGAATTTCATTGATATGCTCGGATTTTTCTTTCAAAATTGATAAGTTTGATTAAATCTTCATTTTCTTTGTAATACTTGCAAATTTTTTTAATTGCTCTGATTTTTTTTTTTATATTTTATTACAATTTTTCTATCCTACTTCAAACTCATCTGATCCGGGCACTTCAAACAGTTGAATGAAAGCAGCACAGATGTAATGTTACCGATATTTCAACAAACATCCCTCCCACAATTCATGAGTGTAGGTTATGTATTGATGTTTGAAGCCGTAACTATGACTATAACAGGAAAGGTAAAAAATCTAACATGAATACAAATATTTGCATAAAATTTGTTACGACGGAACAAACATCTCTTATATTGTCTCACTGTACGGTAAAAATTGAAAAATAAAAACTTACGCTCTACAAAAAAAAATTGTACTAATAAAAATTATTTTTCGTCTTCATCAAATATATATAAAATAATAAATATAAAAACAATATTAAAATAGTAAATACTTTCATAATAATCTACATTTACATAACCTCAAACCCAGTTACAGAATAAAACACATCAAAATTTACTTCACTGTAGTTATATAAATAATAAATTAAGCTATGCCAGTTTTAATACTTTTTTTTTTAAACTCAATATGTACAAATTGTTTGGGTATTTGTGTGAATTCTGTAACGGGAGAAAGACGCAGACAAAAAACAAACACAAGTATGACTAATTTTTATAAAGTAAAATATTAATAAATAAAAGCTTTCTATTTTTGATTTGAAAAATATTGCTCAAAACACTATTTTAATTGACTGATATAATGTATTGTAAGCGTACTTTGAAACGCTTTAATTTTATATAAGCTATAAGTATAAAAACAAAATATACAATTAAGTACAAAAGCGCCGTTTGTGTACAGAAATTTTTGATATAAAATGAATATAACGAGGTAACTAAATATATCGTTTATGATTACTTTTTGTATATCTTATCAATTGGATATTATACGATTTTGTAAACTACGTATACTATACGAGGTGATTTTACCTTGTTTAACTATTTTTAGCTATCGTAACTAGAACTGTTGTGATGATCTGCTTGTGGAGACGGTGGAGTTGATAAGTTTGAACTGTTGTTGCTTGCGATTGAATGACGGGGACTACTACTTCTTTCAGTTCCCTGTTTTAAACACAACGAGAGATTTATTTGTTTTCTATTGAATTTTTATGTACTTACTTTGATCATATCATGTAATGACGACATGCTACCTAAGCTAGCTGGATCTGGGGAAGGGGACGTATCTGAAGGTCTTGGTAAGGCTGGTGGCATATCTCGGGGTCGCGGTGGTGCGGCCCGTCTAGCACCGTTGTAGGCAGGAAAAGTTGTTCGAATAGGTGTCGGATTTGAAATTTCAGGTCTTCTTCTCTCCCCATGTTTCGGTGGAAGTGGAGCCACTTTTGTTGGCTAAAAATGAAAAAAAAAAAAAAATTTCTTAGAGTATTGTTTACGACAAATTTTTGTTACAATATATGCATTTAGAGGGAGTTACTACTTATTACCAACCCACTATTAATCTACTCACATGTATATTTATCTATGCTATATTCATACATTACTGCTAGTAAGATAGACTAATTGATAATAACTTTAAAGTTATTTTAGAAATCGCCCTAGAGCAAAAGTAGGCTACAAGGTACATCTAAAGTACGGCCATTCAAAGCGTGGAGTAATAAAAACGCGTCCACAAGCACGGGTTGTTTTGTCATTGGTTAAATTCAAATCGCTCCCTAAAATCTCGAGTCCATTTCACACGTTCACTAGTTATACTTCATTTGAATTTCGTTATTGTTTTCTGTGATTACCTGCCTTCTTCTTACCTTAAGATAAAATTTATGGTACATTTAAGTTTTTTAATGTTTTCTATGTAAAATATATTTAAAAAATAAAAATGTTAAATGAAGATTATTTTCAAGAAATAAGTGCCAGTGTAATTTGGGCTTTTAGAGTTAGCAAATCAAGGGCAAGAACTTCTCCCACTTATTTTTATTACTTCGCGCTTTGGCTGGCAGTACTTTAAGTTAGATTAAATAATGAATGAAATGGGGATTGATATAGTTAAACATAGTAAGTATGGAGAGTTATATCTAACTAATTTTTAGATAAAAAACCCCAATGATGGTAAAAATTATTAAAATAATTTTTCTTACTCTTGGTTGAACTTGTGGAGGAAGAGGTGCAAGCGCATCAGGTGTTGAAACCATCGCTGCAGCTGTTGTAAGATCTATTAATCTTTGCCTTTCAATTCCCTCTCCTGGTCCCATATGTGTAATATGATTAAAATTCGTTGGTGCGGATATGAGTTTAGAACGACGATCAGTACTACTACAAAAAGAATTACAATCGGAATCGTATTTAAAGCAAAAAATTTGTACTTACATCCTTTGTGATTTATTTCCTTCACGTAATGAAAACCGCCTTCTTGGTCTTTGAATATTTCTTCCATCTCTATCCAATGTAACCATATTGTCCAAATTTAAAACTTCCCTTTGGTGTATATTTGATAGATATAACATATGTACAAGATCATGTAAGACACATAATGAGAGACTTCCGGTTTCATTTAACGGCCTCGATTTTTTCACATTTAAGGTTTGAACCCATTCACCTGTTGCACAATTAAATATATCAATATGTGTTTCACTGTATATAATTAAGTGACCATCTCTGTAACCTATAAGATAAAAAGTTCGCACAATCAAAAGAAATTTGTAAAGCAGGATGTATTTTCGATTCTTATAGCACTTTGAGTTTGAGGTTATTTAATGAAAAATGTGTAATAATTAAAATTTTTTTTTTTATAATAATAGAATTAATATACTATTGAAGTAATAAATAAAGATTTTAAACCAGAAATTTATCTTGATAACTTTTATCACTTTGTTAAAAAAAATTGGGTTAGGTTATGCACCACAAAATCAACTAATCATCGGTTTATAAAAGAAATAATGTTATAGTGTTTGTAAATACCTATATGTCATATCAAATTTAAAAACTAGAAGTACTACACATGTAACTTTTAGGGAGTTTGACTTTATTAACCTCAAAATTTCTAGTACTCATTTCACATTCAAAAAACAGACACTAATAGGGTTAAAACATTCATAGTTTGTCTTTTGAATGGATAATTAATTTTGGATGTGATAGTAGAAACACTAATGGGCTAGTTTAATAAGAATTTTTTAAAGCTATGGTTGTTTACTTAAAAAGAAATATTTACTTAAAGCTGAAGGAACGGCAGGATACATAATTTCTCTATCCCTTGATTTACGCCCATGTCTGTCAACATAAGCTGCAAGAGTTCCAAAAACAAGAAGATATTCATGTCTGGGTAATTCTATAACGCGCATAGCTTCTACAGCACTGCATGATATTGTAGCTTGTAAGGGATTTTCCGGATGTAATAAAGCTAAAAAAATTAATATACAATTATAACCCATTCATATACAAATCAATAATTACTTACATATCGGAGGATGATCCCCTTGTAAGCTATACACTGTAAATGCAGAAGATGAACCAATACATAACCTGCCGTCTGACAAAAGTTGCAATGATTGAACACAAATGGGTAATTGCAGTTCTCTTAATCTACTGTGTCTAGTTCGCGTTCTTGTAATTTCATACACAATAATCGATGTATTTTGCTGAAAATTGGAACAAATTATATTGTTCAAATAATAAATTTGTGTGGCTTACCTGTTTTCTAACGGCTACACAAATACAAAAATTCGGAGCAGGTGTAACCGCTCCAACAGTAAACATAGCACAATTCTTACTTTCAGCTACTTTAATCCATTCAGTATCATCACCATCTAAGGCTCTTATTGGTACTAATCTAACATATCGTTGTTTACCACTAATTACAACCAATAAATGTTCTTCTGGAATATATTCCAATTGATAAATCTTCTTTCCTTCTCCGACTTTCGCGATCTCTTTACTATCCAAGTCTACACAATACAATCCTTCTTCTGTACCTAATACAATCCTATCAGGATCAATAATGGCACCACTTAATGCATTTCTTAATAAAGTTACAGAATTATCAATGAGTTCCCTAGCAACTACCACAGTTGTGTTCGGTAAATTATTTCTTTTCATTATTCGATGTAATTCAGATAAAGCCACAACCCATTTGTTTTTTTCACCTTCAGAATCAGCTAGCATCAGCATTGAATTTCTAGGACCTGGAGGCTCCATTAAAGACGTTGTAATCTGCGTAAATTAAATTATAATTAATACATAAACTCAAGAATTTTAATAATGTGTTATTTAATAATTTTTTTAACTTTATAACTTTTGTGGTAGTTTTATTATACAAATAGAGGGGGAGAGTGAGTTCTGATGAGTTGCCATCCATCCAATTAAAAACTGATATTAACACAGTGGAGACTTAAATTTGGAGTTTTATTATTATTATAAAGTAAAACTGTAACAAGTGGTTGTGGAACAGTTTTTATAAAATATCTTACCCTAAATATACATGGGATATCCTTTTTATTAGCATGAATGACATCCGAATCTTTAACACTGCTAACACTAAATTGTGGATCTCGCATGTCCAATACTTGAGCAACATGTACACTTGGTAAGGCATTCCTGTCCGGTGATATGTCATAAAGGAAAAGCTTGAAGTCACAAACAACAACGAATTGTCGAATCCAGCCTATAACATAAACAAATTTTTAGAATCCTTTCATTTTTATTATTTTCCTTACATGAACCAGTTAAAAATGAACTGATTAAATCTTGTGCCAGAATTAAATTAGACGAATGTATTTCTTAAAACAGTTTGTAACAATTATGAACGTGGTAATTTTTTTTTAATTTGGTTGGTATGTACTTAGAAGTTGGGCCTTGTTCATAAAAAAATAAATAAAGTCACTGTTGATTTTAAATAATAATTTCATAACAATATTGCCAACTTAAAAAAAATGGTGTTACCTTTTTTGACACCGCCAGTTTTAGGAACTTTGACGTAACCTTCGTATGCTGTTCCAATACCCCTAGTTGGATCTATTCCTAATGGTCGTTTTGCTGTAAAAAAAAAAGAAGATAAAAATTAGGAATTTTAAGTTTTTTTAATATAAAACTTACTTTGGTCAGGTGGAACAGGGCACACACTAGGCACATGTGGACAACAGGCTGTATGGCATGTAAAACCGCAAGTTTCGCATACCATTCCTTGGCGCATTAATCCGACCATAAGGGAAGTGCAATGGCTGCACTTGGTAGGACTTGAGAAAGTACGTACCAAAAATTGATGAGATTTATGCTTCATTGGGGAAGGCTGCTCGTGCTAGACAGATATCATAATCTTAAATTTCCTTTAAAAAAATATTATCTGGTTAAATATCATTTTTAGGGTTCCATTTCCATTAAAGGAACTCTACCAAAATCTTATACAATAAAATTTAATCAAATCACATAAAATATTTAGTAATAAAATAACTTTTTCAAATGTTAAACATTACATTGGTATGAATCTATCAAAAGAAAATATTGAAAATTGTAAGAGGATAATTACTCTAAACGTGATTAGTAAATGTAAAATTTAAGTAAAATAAAATATTTTACATTTTTGTAAAGTATGACACAGATGTTTACGGCCATATTTGCAAAATTGTAAAATATTTCATCATGAAATGCGGTGCTAAATTAAAATTTCACCTTCCTATTTTTGACATTTAACATTTTGATATCTTATTTGACACACATAAAGGTTATGAACAAATATGCAGATTTAACTTACCGAACTAATTTCAGATAAATTACTTTTAGAGCTGTTTACACTTAAAGCTCGATTATCTTCTATATCTCCTTCTTCCGATTCGATAGAAGCACCATGATACAAAAGTTGTTGCATCGAGCCACTCTCATACTGCTGAATGGCATGCTGAAGTTGTGCCTGTTGCTGCTGATTGGAATTAGTCTCTTTAAGAAACTGATCTAGGTAACTCATTTGAGACGATGGTCTTTCCAACACTACAATCAAAAAATAATCAGGGAAAGCGAATCTACTTTTGGAATAGGTGAATATATATGAGATAAGAATGCATGAATATATACAATGTATTTTAATGTATTCCAATTTTCATAGATAACAACTTGTTTCTAGAATATACGAGTTAATTGAGTTAATTTACTTTAAAAAAATTAATAACCCAAAAAAGTAGCTAGCTGCAGCAACAATTTCAACAACCAATTAAAATGAAGGTAAGTAAATTAATAAGATATTATAAAAAATTAGAATACATTATAAATCATTATTTGGAAATACTCTAAAATAAAATTGGTAACATTCCGTATCTTATTGTAACTTGAATTTTTGATAGGTTCAAGGTCACAAACAAGAGAATACAATGTAAACAAAAAAAAATGGAAATTACTAACAATAAAATGAAGGCAAAGACTTTTTCAATCAGAACGTGCTAAAGAACAAAAATGAGTCACATAAAAATTTAAGTCTTTGGTTGTTTATATGGAAAATGATGGAGTGCGTAATAAAATGATCGTTTCAAAACAAGCCACATTTGTTAAAGATGGGCCATTATGTGCCGGTCAATATTAATTGGCTGATTTTAAAAAGTTATGATAAAAAAACTTTGTTAAGAAAATCCGATCACAAACAAAACAAAAAATTTAGCACCTAAATACCTGAATGTCTAATAAAGCTCATAACTGATTTAGACTTTTAAGGTTGGTAAAGCAAATTTATTATATAATATTAACTTGTCAAAACTTAAAAATTTCAAAA
>JAODAH020006097.1:0-11164 GCA_027574865.2 Coproporus ventriculus | reverse complement strand
GTATTATTAGAAATCCTTTATTTTTGTGATAATACGTACCATTGTAACTTATTCAATGAAATCTTTATAGGGGAATAGAGGAACACGAGTGAAAAGTTTATTGCGTTTCCGCTTTTGTGTGACTTTGGTTTGGTTTAGTGGGGTTACTTTAGCAATATTTCAAATACTGACAAAAAAATATAAATCGCAAATTTTATGTACACGAAAAGTTTACGATTCCGGACCACATTTAAATTCACATAAATTCCAACCAATTTTCTATTTAAAATACTTTTAATGTTATTTCAAAATCTTTAGTTTGTGATTTATTCTTAAAGGATCATCCTATATGGTTGTTTTAATTATCGGAATTTTCACTAAACTTTTTCTTAGAATAAAATATAAATGGAATTGAATTTATTTAGCAATTTTTAATTACTATCTTTAATTAATTTAATAGAATGTCATGGCTTTATCATATATTAAACAATCAATAGATGAATAAAGTATTTATTTATGATGTTCAATATCTTTTTTTTTAACATTTAGTAATGCATTTTCAATGTGAGGCTATTAATACTCACATAAATAAATTTGAATCGCTTAGTTATAATATTATCGTATTATCCACACGCACACTAAATTATCCAAGTTATTTTTTCTGTACTATGATCATATTTTATTAATATATATTAGAAAATTACAAAATTAAATATTAAAACGTTTTAGTTTTTTACTACACTCAATTTAATTACCTATAATATTTATTTATAAAAACTATAAGCAAGGACACAGAAATTTCTTAAAAAATAATCATAATACAAAAAATAATAAATTTTTCCCCTAATTTTTTAACACAACTCGTTTTAAAAAATAATAAAATGCAAATAAAAACACCATTACTTAATTTATATGTTCATTTTCACGTCTTTTTAGTACAATTAACAAAAACTAATAAAATTTCAAACTTCCTCAATAACGAATTTGCTAACAATTTACATAAAATAAATGAACATTCCTTTTGCAAGCAATACATTTACTAAATGAGGCGAAAACCTTTATAAAAGGAAGAACTTAATTTCCTATTCGATTTATATACTTCCTTTCCTTTTATAAAAACGAATGTAGAAGAAACTTTTCTATTAACAATTACATTTTATACGATGCTAACTTTGATTATATTGTGTGGAAACCCCCTGTAAGTTTCACCTTGCGACTGTGTTCTGACCCGAATAGCCTCCGGTGATTTTCAGAATTAAATTTTGGGTATTGGGTCTGTTTAAATTAATGAACAACCTGAAAATAGTACACAATGTGCGATTCTCTTTTGTGAAACAAATTTAAAATGATTCCCCAACAAACGGATTTTATTACATCCAATGTTAAATTTAAAATGGAATTAAATTTATCATAATTAAAATTTTTTTTACATAGAAGAAAAAAATTGTGTCTACTTTCCATTTTCCTGCCATTAATAATAAAATACAATATACTCAATTTTGTTTACAATATTTAAAATTGTTTTAGTGTGTTAAAAAAGTTTTCTTTTAGAATTGAATAGGAAATGGCATCTTGAAAGTTTAGTCCCTAATAATTGTCACAAATGGAGCTGTGATACAAAAGTGGGTCTGAACGAAGACGAATTTAGATAAAAAACATTAGCCGAGGGTAGGAAGTTGATGGTGTGAGAGGCAGAGACTGATTACATGAACGTGGGTAAGACACGGTATGGAGAGTGAAATGGATTAAAGATGTTGAAGCGAAAGAAATCAGTTGCAGGTTAAATGTGAAATTATGCGATATATTGATGTCGAAGTAAAAAAGAAATTTTTTCCTCCTTTCTTTTTTTTTATTTAAGTTGATTTATGTGTATTCTGGGAAGTGAACATTCGGTGGATTTACTTTAATCCTAGTTGACTAATTAATTAGGTTGAATTTATTATTTTGATTAATTTAACTTGTCCAGAAACACGCTAATTCCATTTGGATTAAAAGCGGAAAGTATTTCTATATATATAAAGCGGTAATAAAAAAAATTCTCAATTTTATTTAGAATGGCACAAAGTATTATTAAATGGGAAAATTAATTAGGGTATTATAATTAATTAAGACAATAAAGAGATAAATTTTAGCACAAATAATTTATATATTTTATTATTATGTTTATAAAACCTCTTACAATTTTATTGAAATTTTTTTATATTTCAAAATATTGATTTGAATAAAAATAAAAATTTGATTTTAGTTAATTAAGAGAAAGTTTTACGGTTTACAATATTCATATTCTTACATTAGCAATTCAAATCTAACTCCAATAAGTGACAAAAGTTCAACTCCATGAACGTTTTAATTAATTTTTGTAAATAAAATATTTTCTGGAGGAAAAAACGTGCTTAGTATCATCAAAAAAGTATTTTTTTCTTCTTTGTAAACTTATTATTTTCAAATATTTACAATCTGAATGAAACAGAGCTCTTAAAATATTTGCGTTACAAAAAAAATAATAAAGACTTATTCCTTTTTTATATTTCTTGAGATGAGAAAACAAAAAAAAAGAAGTTTGGATTTTTTCATTATGTAAACAGAATCATCTTATTGTATTCTGGTGATGAGAAATTAAATTGAAAACGAGAATAAAAATTACGTTCATTAGCCTTTTTTTATTCCATTAATCTGACGAAAAGAAAATAACCCGACTTCAATCCCTACGTTTTTCATTCCGGATTTAAACGGAATCATGAACTGTCAAGGTGCGAAAATAGGATCATTAGTTTTAATTAGTTTTTAGATTTTAAAATGTTGATATAGGTACACCGCGGATAAATAAATTTTATATGTGAAGGGATAAATAATGAAACTGCAAATCAAATAGGTTTTTAGGTAAATACAATAATTTTAAATTATTATTATTTGTATAAATTTATATTAAATAAATAAATAAATAATAGTAATTTTAAAACCAAAGGTTTTTTAATATAATAATTTGTACAAGGTGTATCAATTTTTTAATTGAGTACTTAATTCTGTTATTTTATCAACAAAATAATTTGTTAAATTTATAAATTTTCTCATTCTACTTAATAAACTTTTATTTATATTGTTAATAGTTTAACAAGTAATAAGATTTATGTCTTAATTATAGTATCTTTTACATTTAAAGTTTTTAATTGTTACTAAAACTTTTTTAATTGTATCTTCTAGCGGTTCTTAAGATGGTTGATAAAACTAATATGAAATTTTTGATGTAAAATTACATTTTTTACTGACTTAATTTTAATCGTATTTGTTTTAATGTGATGGCACTGCATAGTACGAAAGTGCTATTTGTACATAATATAAAAATGTTTTAACTTTTAATTGTTATTTTATTTTTTACTGCTTAGATACTAGGAGTTAAATAACTACAGCTAAAATGTTATTGAGGTAATTTGGGTTATAACAAAAGAAATTTAAAAAAATTTGCACAATTTTAAATAAATAAAATTTTATTAAATATTGTTCAAACAATTATTTAATAAAAAAATATTATGTGATGAAAGTTATAAGAAAATTAAAAACAAACATAAAATATCCATTCACTTTTTATAGAAACATTCATGAAAACACCTCAGAAATAATTTTTTTTTCCAAAAGTAACTTGTTGGTTTTGATGTAAAGCTTCTAAGGGACCAATTAAAAAAAATTTACCTTCAGGTGATAATTTTTTTTTTTACTTTATCATTGTAAATATTTAATTGGATAATTTTTTTTTTTTTTGAATAAAATTACTAAAAGGAGAAATAATTAAATAAATAATAGTTTGAATAAAATTCGCGGCTGGTTATTTGAACTTTCCAACCGCATTTCCATGATGGAAATCGGTCTCGAGGGTTACCGTCCTATTCATTCGCTAGACCACAACATTTCTGCAACATCGGTTTGATAACTATAATGGCATCTGCCAGTGCACTCGTTATCCGCATATGCTACCCATATAATGCCTCTTGATTCTCATCTATACATCAACGGTTTATTGCAGACCCTACAAAAATGTATGCACTAAATTCGATTATTGATTAAGTTCCGAATTTTAATTACAAATTCCAGACAGAGAAAAGTTTTCTTAAAAGTTAATCTCAAAATCATATAGAAAAGGACGTGAAAGTTTCTATATTTTTAGGGTTTTAAAAAAATTTCAAAGGATTTCTGGTATAAATAGGTTGGTAGTATGTTTTTGAATGAAACATGTTATCAAAACTAAATTATTATGCATCGACTTCACTTAAACAAGCCTGAAGTCCATAGAAATAATAATAATAATGAAGTTGCTTCTGTTCTTTAATTGAAAATCAGTTGTCAATGATAAATTAATATTTGGCACTCCTGCATTATTGCAAATGGCCGTAAATTTAAGGCGGGAAAAACAAATATTTCACGTCCTTTCTATGCTAAAATATTTTTTTATTAAAAAATATATTGATTATTAAAATGTATGTATAGAGCACCATAAAAATATAAAAAATATGTTTTAATATAGATTTTAACTCTCTACATATTGCCTTGAACCTTCCACCTTTATATTTAATTTTAATTTTTTTTATTTGTATAAAAGTTAATCTGGAAAATGGAAATTTTAATTGGAATTTCTAACAAATGCACATACGGATTTATTTTATTATATTTTTCAATTAACAAAAACATATACCTCTCTGAAGTAGATTTAAAAATACGTATCCATTTTATTAAACATATTTTTTGAATTTGTATCAAAAATATTATATGATTTCAATTTTTGTTATTTTTGTCGTAAACAACTCATATAAAATTAAATTAGTATTTATAGCACCAAAGAGAATTAATATAAATGCTAAAATTTGATCAGTTGTTTAATAGATCTATTTGTGCTTGTACTAATGATAACACAATTGACTTTACGCATCATTACACAAATTGAGGAGTGAACAATTATTTTGATTGCCACAGTATCCACAAACTGAATAAATTGATGTTTTTGTTACTCATTTGTAACTTGTTAATTAATTTGGGAGTAGAAATTTACATAAAAATAAAGTTTTACCGACGAAGTTTTGTTCGGTTAATTAAGAAATCCACAAATTTGTTTGATACATTTAACGAGATATTTATTTTATTATGAAAAATATTTGAAAAATGAAATTTTTCTGCTTTGAGGCAGCGAATACTAGAAAAATGTATCCCAATGAGGTTTTTACGATTATTTTTGTAAAAATATTTAATTATACCTTCTGTTAACAATAAATACGTATCAGATGTGGCAATTTAATAACGAGGCTGCGCACCTAAATAATTTTAAATGTTTTCTATGCATAAAATATAAAATCAATTAATATTTAGTAAATTTTGTTTGTTAATTTATAAATATTTCAAGTCCAATTTTATAGTACAAGTGGGAATATAAATAAAGTTTTTGGTTGCTTGCTTTCCAACAAAATTAATATCCGAGGAATAATAATTTTGGCGTTGGAAATGGAGGCGGAACGAACAGTTGTCATGTGCAGATCTAGCAGTGCATTTTATGCAGTGACCATATATGTGCATGTGGTAGCAAAACAACGAATATTCAGAAGGTTAAAGCAAGAGTTTCCAACTTTTTATTTTATCAAAATGCTTATTGTAAAACTTTTTATGAAACTAAGTTGTAATATCAACTGTTTCATTAGGAATCTACACATATTTCTTTGAAACTTAATGTATCATCCCCCCAATGATGAACATAAAGTCATTAAACAAATAAGACTTAGTAAAAATAATTAATTTTGATATAAATTAATAATTTAATTATAATTCAAGAAAAGATGTGATTACTTTCAATTACTCATTGAATTTGTTTCATAAACCACAAACTCGAATGAGAACACCACACATGAAACATTTCTATGTGAGAGCACATTAAATTAAGATAAGTGGAAAAGTTAAAACTAGTTTGAAGTTATAAAACGATTTGAGTATTATTATTTGGCTGATATATATGTTGAATTGAAATAATTCAGACAACATCGAATTAATTAACAAACTGAATATATCCCAGTTAAACTTTTACCTCAAATATATATTTACAAAAAAAAAAATGTTAAAGTGTACAAATGAAGTAACTTCATATTATACAAACTCGTTTTCATAATGCATATTTTTTAGAATATTTAGTAATAAAGTTTTGAATTTATGTGGTTTTATATTATGCAGATAAGTTAGTAATAGTCCGGGCCAATTTAAATTTTTATTTGGATTTATGATTGTTTTTTTAGAGAACCCCAATTCGGTTTCTCGCATTATTATATATTTTTTCCATTTAGATTTCATTTGAAATTGTGGGCTGCGTTTTCTCATACCCTAATATCTATATTTATCTTTGTATGTGGAAATATGCATGATAAAAGTCAATTAATTTTAATTATTAAATTGCATTATTTAAATTTTTTCCATTTTATTCATATTTTTTTTTAATTAAGTTTGTAAACAATTCCATTTCAAACCCTAATTAGTGTATAACATGAAATTAAACCACTGCAATATATTTAATAATATATTCAAATCAATTCATTGAATTTTATATAAAACTACATAAATATATTAATTAATAAATTTAATTTGGTTTTGTTTATGATTTAACAATCCTCCTTTCATATAATTTTATAAAGCGCCCAGATATAAATTTTCCATCCCTGCGCTTTCACCATTATTCATCATAACATAATTATATTAACACTCCTTAATATGTATTTATAAAATTAAAAGTTCTTTACGCTTAGTATAAGCATGGCGGATCATTATAAACTCAGGATAATTATTTTACTCTCATTAAAATTTTGGTTATGTCACTTTTCGAATTCATTACGTTGAGCTGCGTGCGGATGTCCCTTGTATAATTTTTTTAAAACTTCCGCCTGTATAACCGTCAATGTTATTAAAAGAGTGTTGTTATTTTATAGCCCCCACAGCCGCGTATAACATATTCAAATTTTAATTACTCTGCCATCGGAATATTAAATTTTGTACCGTCCCACATACACATGTTGCACATTCGTCAAGTTTCATATCAACTGATGCATTCTGAAAATAAAATTGTTTTCGATTGTACTTTAGTATTTTCCTAAAAACTTTCTTGATACTTTTTTTATTGAATTTAAATTGTTCCATCAAATAAAACTTGGAACTTTTATTCTGTCATTAGCTAAGTGTATTCGGAAGAGGTAATACATTCTCTCATCGAAGTAGTAATCCCTGTAGCAGCATTCGAATTACTAATAAATTCTATGGGATTATTGAATTAAGTTATCTATTGAAGTTCTTGTGTATACATATATATCAGGTGTTTGCAAGATATTACGTAATGCAATTGTCTAATTTCTCAGCACGTACAAAGGAATTTGTGTTAAGGATGAAATCTAAATTGTTTAATATTTAATTTTTTTGTGGAGCAAATTATTAGTTTCCATTATTAATATTTGATGGATTAAGCTGTGAATAAACAAGATGCACACTGTGCTAAACGCAAAAACTGTTATTATCGCATGCATCGACATATACATGTCTAAATATTAAATATTCATCCAGTGATTGTTGTTTGATACAATAATTAATTGTGTAAAAGAAAATTGGTAAAGATCAATATAACTATAAACTCTTGGGATATTATTACTGAAAATATTTCTGATTCTGTGCGAAATTTACTTTAAAAAAATGTTTATCATCCCTTATTAAAGAATTAAAAATTCCGGAAAGCTTTTACAACCCGTAAAAATATTAAAAATATATTCTATAACAACACTTGGTCCTTAATTTCTTTTTCCGTGGCTGCAAAATAATAAACATATTGCAACAATTTTATTTCTGCAGTAATCATATAATTTTATTTCTTTGCTTTCTTATTTTTATTTAACATCTAAAGTTTGTTGAGTGATTTAATATTTTTGCGACATGTGGTAACACAGTTTCGTGCAGGAATATTCCCACAACTAAACTCATCAAGTAGTTATTGTACCTGCACCTAAATGTTATCGGTTTGCCAAGTTTGTGGTAGATATAGAGTGGAACATAATTCACCTCCAGCATATGAGTATGACATTCGCGGAATAATAATTTAATCTTATAACACGGGATGGTTTGGTAGTTGCATGTACCTGTAATGTAATTATGTGATAAGCCGGCTGGTGTTTTGATATACCGAATAGGTTGGCTTTATCGGTATACAAATATTTATATGTTTATAGTATAATGAGAAGATTCATTAGCATGCATATCACGTATGTACATATTTATTGAACTAAGACGTCATGAAGGGGAGCAGTACATTTATAATTGAATCTCTAAATAAGGGAGGTGTAAAATATGCAAATCAGTTCATTCATGTCCTATTTTATTCCCTAATTTAATTTAATATTTATATTGTATATTGGGGATTTGTATCAATCGCTTCGCACATATTTATGATTATCCTGAAGGAAAATTGAAAGAAAATATTCTTTCCATATTTTAAAATAACCAATCTGCATTACAAGATAAAACTTATAACATGCGTATACGAAAAAGTTTTTTTTTTATTTTAATAAATATTTGCTACATTAAGAAATATTCGCTTTATCAATTTTTCAGTGCGCACGTCCAAGCTTTAGGAGTGCTAGCTGATTTCTCTCAACTCTCCAACTAACCGTGCGAGTTTTTTTTCTTCTTAATGTTGCAATTTTATCGATTTTTCTTAGATTCGAATCAAATAATTTTGAGTCATTAGTCACAATCAATCATAATGGAAACACTATCAGTAAATATAATTGAATCAAGATCATTTATTAGGTGAAACTGCAAAATAAAGCAAAGCAATGGAATTACTTAATTTCCTAAATTTTTTAATTACCCTAAGTCATTATTGGAAATATTACATCCTGGACTGGGGATGTTTTCTCCTGGACATTTTGGCATTTCGTTTTTCTACATATTTCCAAACTAACTAAAATATAAACAAAACTAACTTAACAATATGCATTAAATTATTGTTAATTAAAAAAAAATGATTTAATTCCGAATGTGTCAAAATCAGTTCTTCTCTTTAAGCTATTTTTAATGAAACGGATTAAACAAATTGGAAAGTCTAAATTGAAAAGCATTATAATTTGACTTGAGGCAATTAAATTAAAAGTAACGTTCATAAACAATTACCTTAAATTAATGAAAATTTTAAATGTTCAACATAATTAAATAAAATTCTTGCAATTATAATTTGAACAAGGCGTTAATTCATTTGGTAAACAGCAATTATAAAACTCTTTCGTGTAATTTAAACCATTTTATTTTTCATTCATTAAATGTCTTCTACAATTAAAAGATTTTTTTAATGAATTTTTTTTTATTTGGAAACTGTAAAAATCGTTAGAAAAAAAATTCTTTATTTATCAAACAGATATGAAATTGTGTTAGAATAGTCCTTGAATATTGATTTACTTCTGCGTACATTCCACTTGTCGTCATGTGCTTCTGTTGGGAATAGTAAATGTCCCTACTTGGTGCTAGGATATATGTGTCAAAACCATTTACCTCACAAAAGAAAATCAATTTATCAAAAATTGTTATATAAATGAAACCAATATATATGTATAACAAATAAGTAACAGATTGAAATATAATCATTTGCAATATAAAAAAATATTTATCCTCAAAATCAAATGCCAGAGCAGTACATCAGCGAATTAAACTGCCGGAGACAGCTGTCATGTCAGTGCAGCACAAACAATTAGAGCGAGCGTCATTCATTAATAAATCATTCATTTTAGTTGGAATAGCAAATATTCCATTAGATAGAATTCCATTGGACCCTTATAAACTCCGATTACTTTTTTTGCAATAGAAATTGAAAGGCAGGCGTGCAAGCAATTTCAATAGCAAGGTTTAAAATGTTTTCGTTGATATATTAAAGTTGTAATCTTAGTTAACAGGTTAAGTTTAATCTGATTAATAATGCTACCGGTACTATGGCTTGCTTGTCTTAGAAGAACTTTGATAGGTGCAAAGTGAATATTAATTAAACGTTCAGATAATCACTTCCATCGCGGAAAATTCAACCTCTACGTTAATTACATTTTAATCGGTTTAAATTTCATGTCATAATTTATTAATTTGTAACAGTATATTACTATAAGTTACTTAATTTATTTATATAAGAAAACGAAATCACCCTACATATATAAACATATTTGGTACTTTCCCAATTTTATTATATTCCAGATTCGCAATCGAAATTTAATAGAAGTCGAAAACTCTTTACGGCCGCATAAAACTTGTACTTTCTTCATTTTAAATTGGCATCATTCAAGATAAAAATATTTGGTTTAAACCATTGGAAGAAATAAAAACTGATAGGGAACGTACAATTTCTATTTTTATTTGAGGATGGAATGATTTGTAGATAGATAGCCTGTTTTTGCACATTATCGAAAACAATTTCGTTCGTTCGCTAGGGAGAAAGTATTGGAACGTGTCGTGCAAAGCATCCAGAACATATTTGTTTGCTCTCTGCAGTTTAGTTGATGAGCGTGAGTCAAATACCGAAGTAAAACTCGAACATTCACATCAAAGCTTGCATTGCATATAGGGACTTTGTTGTTTTAAATTCACCCCAATACTTCCATTCTTGTTAATTTGTTGAATTTTTTACAATAGGCCTTTGTGAAATAAATGAGCTCACAATTTTTTTTTTCTATACGAAGAGCTGATGGTGGAATTAAAAATTTCTACAGGTAGAAAAAAGTAAATTAAATAAAAATGTAGAAAAATATTGAAATTACGTACATCGGTGCTTGATGAAAATTAAAAATAACATTTGGAATTTTTTTTTTCAATATCAAAATGTTTGTGATTCATTAAATAATTTTTTTTTTCTAATATGCAATCATAACATACTAATTATGGGTTTCATAATAGCTTCATTATAGCACCCGAAAAATTAAAGATAAATCATCTGTTCATAATTTTGTGTTTCTTTTAAATTTTTGAAGAGTTTTAATTTATGAATTGATTTCAAATATAAAATTAATTGAGTAATTTTCTCTAAAATTTCATTAAAATTTCATTTAATTATAAATAAGATTAACACATTCTTCCTTCCATAAAATCTTAAAATAACGCACTGAACTAATATTTAATTTTTTAATTAAACTTTCAAACAAAAAAAAAACTT
>JAODAH020006036.1:0-56007 GCA_027574865.2 Coproporus ventriculus | reverse complement strand
GCCGCAACCACAGCCGCAACCACAGCCGCAACCACAGCCGCAACCACAGCCGCAACCACAGCCGCAACCACAGCCGCAACCACAGCCGCAACCAGAGCCGCAACCACAGCCGCAACCACAGCCGCAACCACAGCCGCAACCACAGCCGCAACCAGAGCCGCAACCACAGCCGCAACCAAACCCTCTAATGTAACCACTATTGGCAAAATAACAGGCATCCGTATCTTATTCGTAAAAATTTATATAATTGAAATAAAAGCATAAATAAACTTCCGTTTTTTTTTAAGAATTATAACGAAAAATGAACATTTGCTACTATTAAATTTTTAAGATACACAATTTTCAAGAACCATCTCATTATTGTATGCAAAATGTTTTTACTCAACTGGTAGTTTAGTGACCACATAGAATAAATCTGGATTTGATTTCAATCGATTAAAAGGCTAATAGATGTTAGTGTATCGAATCTAATTTAAAAATATAGAATTATTATTAACTATCGAAATACAAAAAACAAACATTAAAAAAACAATATATAGAAGAACATTTGAGCTAATCATATAAAACTAGTGATTTAAAAAAAATATACATATAAAAAATTCACTTAGTTTTGTAACACCTCTTTAAGTTAGGTAGCAATTAAATTAAGTAGTTCTTTTAGTTTTAATTAATCAAAACATGATTCTTCAATAATTAAGTTTCTTTTTGTATTAACTACAACCAATAAATATCAGGAAAGATACAAAAGAAGACACCACTTTAATTAAGTGAAGATGACTACTGCACGAATATTATATGGCGGTGAAGATTCAAACGACGTTTCATGCAATTCGTTAGGAAAATTAATAATTAAAAAGCTAGAAGAACACCGTGATGAAGTTTGTTTGGTACGTAAATTTTTTTTATAAATTATTAAATATATAGCTAATATATATAAATAATAAATTTATTGATATAGAAAATTCTGAAATGCGAAAACTTAAACAACAATTTCGTTGTGTGTATAAATGTTAAATAATACTGATAGCAAGTTAATCGACTTTCCGTTGTGAATTATTTCAAAAGAGTTTGCGCTCACTTATCAGTATTGAACATATCGGAAATTAGCAATATCAATATATTAAAAAGTTCTAAAAGCTTCTTAGATCATTGTAAAAAGAATATCCATAACTCTACAAGTTAAAATCGTACAAGGCGGGTCGGGTTTACCTTTTTTCGAATATAAGATCTAAAATTCTATAATCTGGACACTTAGATCGCTTATATAAAAGATAAAATTGGGCAAGGGATTTGAAACATTTCAAACCTAAAACGAGATATTTGAAACACAAAAAAATTTTACTACAATTATTTTTTTAAAGATTTTCACAAGAATCTTTGCATATTTTATATATTTTTTTTAGATTGAAGCATACAGCGAGAAAAAGCTAACATTTAATGAACTAATGAAAAATGCAATCAAATTGTGTATTGCTTTAAAAAAAATTGGTTTAGAAAAAGATGATATTATAGCAATAATGTGTGAGAATTGCATAGAATGTTGTATTATTTTTATCGCCTGTTTATGCAACGGCATGGTTCTTCATTGGTTAAACCCAGAACATACAAAATGTAAGTTAAAGATAACAAATAAAGAATAAAATGATGAACTTCAGCTTCATCATGTATAGGATACTCTTCATACTTATATCTTCCACGATATCTTTTAATTCCCCATAATTATCAACCCCATTTCCTTCATTGTTTCCTTCAAATAATTTACCTACTACCCTCTTTCTTAATTTGAATGCAAAATATTGAAAGATACTTAAATTGTCAAAAATTAAAATAATTTCTATTTCAGTTGAATTGGATAACTTATTACCGAAAACAAAACCAAAACTTATTTTCGGTTCAGAGTATGCTCTAAAGCTGATGACTGATTTTAAAGATGATTATCGTTTCATACAATATTTCATATCCATTGGGAAAAGTGATCAAAACATACATATGTCTTTAGAAATGCTTTTAAATCTAGCGGAATTCAGAGAAAATTATTATTTGGATGATTTTGATATAAAAGAAAAGTTAGGATGCATTTTGAATTCATCTGGATCGACTGGGTTTCCAAAGCCAATTGGATTAACTCATAACAACATAAAGAGAATAATTTCATATATTGGGTAATAGTTTAAGATCCCGACCTGCCCGATCTACCCTCATAGACATTCCGGAATGTCTATGAGGGTAGTCTAGCATGTCAGGATCTTGTACCATAAACAAACTCTACATTTCCATTTTGAATAAATAAATAATCTTTTTCCATTTTAGGATTAAATATATGAATTACACTGAGAAAGATGTTTCTATTTGCTGTGTGCCATTAAATCATATATTTGGCATTATGATATTAATGTTTAGCTTAATGTCAGGCTCAAAACTAATAATTATGAAAAAATTTAAACCGGAGATTTATTTAGGAATGATACAAAAATATAAAGTTACTAAACTTGTTTTAGTCCCGCCGTTAGTTTTATTTTTAATTAAAAATCCCATTGTGAATGAATATGATTTAAGCAGTTTAAAATGTACTTATTCTGGTGGTGCTAATTTAAAACATGAAATTGCAAAATTATTCGAAATGCGGTAAGTGTTGCATTATAATTTAATTAGTGGAAATATTCATGTATTTCTTCTACTTGAACGTACTCAGTTTATTTTGCATCTTTTTGATCAATCATGTATAAACTTTTTATAAATTTTCATTAAAATGGTATCAATTATAATTAATAAAAAAATGTATGATATATTTTTAGATTAAATGTAAAATTGCATTTCATGTATGGATTAACAGAAACTTCAGGATGTGTTACTTACAATAACATGGAAGCAGAGAAGTTCAATAGCATTGGTAAACTTATACCACAAATGTATGCAAAAGTTATAGATGAAGAAGGTAATAGTTTAGGACCTGGAGAATATGGAGAAATGCTATTCAAAGGACCTAATATTATGAAAATGTATATAAATAATGAAGAAGCCACAAAAAGAACTATCGAATCTGATGGTTTTCTACATTCTGGAGATATTGGATATTATGATGAAGATGGATACTTTTATATTGTTGATCGAATAAAAGATATCATAAAATACAAGGCTTTTTCAGTAAGTAAATCAAAATCTTCAATTTTTTTTTTCCAAATTAAATACGTAAGTTCTAAAAGCCATAAAAAGAAAAATAAAAATATGTATGATGTATTTCCTAATTAATTCGTAATCAAAATTTGGACAAGCAATTTTTATATTCCAAAATAATTCTTAAATAATCAAAAGATTCTTCTTACTTAGGTTTCTCCTTCTGAAATTGAAGCACTACTTCTAAGTCATCCTGGAATAAAAGATGCTGCGGTAGCAGGTAAACCTGATGATTCAGCAGGTGAATTAAGTATTGCTTTGATAGTAAAGAAGTCAGAAGTTGAATTATCGGAAGAAGAAATAATTAAATTCGCTAAAGGTAAAGTAATAAGCAAAATAAATTGAACGATTACAAGATTTTAATTTTAGATCATTTATCTCCTCAAAGCAGATTGTATGGAGGTGTAAAATTTGTAGAAGAAATTCCAAAAAATGCATATGGCAAAATTGACCGAAGAAAACTTAAAGATTTGATTTTATAAAATATTGAAATTAAGTAAAAATGATAATAAAACATTTTTAAATTTATAGAATTTTTATTTTTATTTTTGAAATAAATTTTTACAATTTTTAAAAAATAATATTTTGAAAAAATCAGGCTACTGGGTCAGTGCTCTCCTTGATTTAATTTAAATGATTGTTATAACAATTACATCGAACGCGAAGTAGATGAATAAGGAACATCTATCCTTGCAAAAACAATTATGGCTAAAAGGACCATGGTCTAGGCGTCATCACACTCACCGCGAGATTGAGTAACGTGGGTTCAAATCCCAATGAACTGGAAACGTTTTATTTGTAATTTATTTGTTAAAAATTTAATTACACCTAAAATTTAAATTTAATTTCATGTATTAATATATAATATAATAATAATATTATTAATATATCAATTAATTAATTTTAATGTTTATAATTATACACACCGCTTTATTCCGGTAGTAAGCAAAGTTAATGATGAGTAACTATTTTGCGAATCAGATGTTTGGAATGTTTGATGTAGACGTTATTTTTCTTAATTTTCTACAGAATTTCCAAAGGCTGTGTGTTAAAAGGAATTTTGAAAAATGATTTTTATGAAACAAATAAATCCTTTTTAAAATACATTTTAATGCAATTGTTTTTAATAAAATAACAATAGATTTCATTGTACAGTTTTGGTCCCAATTACTAATTCAAATTAAATTGTAATATTAGATTAATTTATTTGCTTTTCAAAATATTTTTAATATTAGAGAAAAAATAAAATTTTAAGTTCGAAGTCGAAAGGCAAATAAATATTTACACGTGCAATATTCTTAAAATGTAAGTTTATAATTAGTAAACAAAAACAGAAGATACCTAAATTGAAGAGTTTACAGGGTTACGATATCTACTGTCCTAATGATAAGGAAGACATTCATTTGGTATATAAACAAGCAGATAGTTCTTCCATCGATCAGTTTACTCTTAAATTTCTTGATTTACAGAAATTTACGTACAATTATAGTTTAATTCAAAAATGGAAAGTTTTTTTCTAACCGGACCAGCTGAAGAAGAAATGTCTTATATTTGTCCTGATATTTCTTTTGGGAAAGTTGCGTTTGATGGCCTTGCTAGTGGTGGTGATGAAATTGCCATTGTAAGTAAATTTTATTTTATATATTTGTTTATGTTATATATTATTATTATCAAATTTATATTGAAAAAATATGGTTCTATCATTTAAAAGAAAAATATAATAAATTAATTCTTGGGATTATGGATTAAAAATTAAATTTACATTTTAGCACATTTTACTGAATGGAGAATGAAACTGAAAATGAAACAGAAGTTTCCACTTTGGTAGTAAACGAAATTCTATGAAAATTGTAAGACTATTATATAAACATGTATATCTATATTTCATTCAATATTTGAAAATAAATAATAAATGTAATGGAAATTTATTTTTCTAACAAATTAATAAATTATTTATTATTTGATAAAATATTTATTATTTATTTTATATTATGGACTTTGCTGAAGTTTTTGAAATGGCTTATAATTTTATTAACTAAACTGAAATATTTTTTAATCCTTTTATTTATAATAATTAAACTAACCTGTGTAAATCGATGGTTCTAAAAGTAACCAAAGTTATTTGCTCGACGTTTCGATCTCACTTGATTTCCTCAGGAGCTTCACTAACCGTGACTTTTTCTTCACCCCTGTTGCAGTTTAAATGCTCGGGTCCGACATTTTTTCATGGATCCGGTTTGACTTGTTTCGTCCCTAATTACCAACTGTAAAGTTTACTGATATGATATTCAAAACTTTTTCCATACAAAGATATTTCAAAATGATTATACGTTTCGAATTATATATTTTTTGGATTTTGAATAAAGAGTGTCATGTAGAACATGGATTCCAATTTCGATTATATTTCGGCCCAAATTAGGGCATTCAAAATTTATTTCGCAATTATTAAAACATAATTAAATAAATATAATCAATGGACATTTTTATCAAATATAAAAATGCGGTTCCAAAAATATTTACTTGCAAAAATGTAACATATCATATTAAACAAAATCAAAACCTTTATTTATAAACATCAACTTCCACTTGTGTTTAATCAACGTACTAAAACATCTAAAACTGCTTCATACTGTTCATAAATCGATTTCGAATGTTCAATAACGATATAGAATTAAGTCCAAACAAAGATATTTCATCAATAAACTGGTTGAACCACTGAAAAAGTTGTAACTAACAACAGAGAATAATTTAAAAAAATAAAATTTTTATTAAACCCATTTCATGTAGATTTTTAGTCTTAATTAATGTAAACATGTTTGTTGTGTAAAGGGTTAGGACAAAAAGATAATCTCATTTCAAAGTTCAAAAGCTGGCTAGACATGGATTTCTATCCATATATTATTGATTTTATCTTACGGAAGATGACTCATAACTTTTATAGTAGCCTGAAAGAGTAATCTACTTTGTAATTGTTAAAATAATTACAAAATTTCTTATTTATCTAGCACGCTGAACTTATTTATTGCTTTGTCATTATTCTGCTTTAAATGAAACTGATAAAGATATTTAATAATACAGCACTCTGTTCTAAAAGGTCATGAAAGCACTTTTAATGTAAAAATACACATCATGGAATTTTGTACCATTCCTTTTTTTAGATTGATGCCTTTACAAATGAAAGCCTGACTTATTTGGAAATACGGAAACAATGCATAGCTGTAGCTATTGCATTAAAGAAAATGGGAATTGGGAAGAATGATGTTGTGGCTATAATTAGCGAAAATTGCATGACTTATCCAATTCCAATTATTGCTTCTACTTTTATTGGAGCTATTCCAAATCCATTAAATCCTGCTTATACAACACGTACGTATCAATCTTATTAATTAACACATGAAACATTAAATGCCTTTCTTTACTGATGAAGACCTATTGCGGGCATCAAGTATTCCGGTAAGACTATATTAGAAACGGCAAAATGTGAACTTCGCATCCTGTGATTGTACAAACAGCAATCTTTATATTTCGCAAGCTTAACTATTAATTTACTTAACCGTAATGGGTTAAAAATTAGAGAAAATAATAAATATTTGTTTTTTTTTTAAATTATATCTTGAAATTTTTGAGATTTTCTTAATTATACCTACTCTACGTATCTTAAGTTTTTGAAGAGGTTTCAATTTTGAATATTAATGTGAAATTGCTTTTAAATTTTAGGGGAATTAAAACATGCCACCGATATAACGAAGCCTAAAGCAATATTTTGCTCCGAATTTAATATAAAATCAGTGTTAACAGTAAAAAATGAAGTCGACTACATACATAAAGTTTTTGGTTTTGGATTTGATTCGGATGGGGTTATCGATTTAAATGAATTAATAAAACTTGGAAGTCCCGATTTTGAAAATTTTGTTCCGATATCAGTAAATACCAGAGAACAAGTCGCTGCTGTTTTATGTTCGTCTGGAACAACTGGCTTACCTAAGGGCGTTATGATATCTCATAGGAACATGACAATGGCCGCCACATACATTAAGTAAGGATACGGGATGAATTCTTTTTGAAGATTATTTGATTTTAATTTTAGTGAGCCTAAGTTTTTAAATATAAGAGATGGGGAAGTTACTATTGGTTTGTTGCCGTTCTTTCACGCCTTTGGATTGTTGGTTAGCATTGCCAGTTTGACATACCATATGAAATTAGTTTTAATGGCAAAATTTAAACCTGATATGTTTCTAAAAGCAATTCAAGAGCACAAAGTAACCAAACTGTTTATCGCACCACCTTTAGCTGTTTTCTTAGCGAAAAGTCCAATGGTTGATAATTATGATTTATCCAGCATAACGGATGTTATATGTGCTGCAGCACCATTAGGAATTGAAGTACAAAATATTTTAGAACACAAGTAAGCAAGATTTTATTTTTTTAATATTTACTTTATAAAGTACGTAACTAACTTTTTTTAAATTTTTGATACCATTCTAAAGTTGCTTAATTCAAAATTCTTTTGTAGACTAAACGTTGTTGTTCGTCAAGGATATGGTATGACAGAGACATCAGGATGTATTTCCGTTAGTCCAACTAATTGCGTAAATAAAGTTGGCAGTGCGGGAAAATTAGTTTATGGTGTTACTATGAAAATTAATGATATTGAAACAAATAAAAAATTAGGTGTTGGAGAAATAGGAGAAATTTGTGTTAAAGGGGAAATGAATATGAGAGGATACTTTGGAAATGAAAAAGCTACGAAAGAAATGTATGACGAAGAAGGATTCCTTCATACTGGTGATATTGGATATTACGATGAAGATGGTTTTATTTTTATTGTCGACAGATTAAAGGAATTGATCAAATATAAAGGTTTCCAAGTAAGTGCAACATTAAACATCTTTAAATTTAAATATTTTTCGTGTTATTATTACAGAATTCTTTAAATTTTCTCCCCAGCTTTACACAAGTTCAAACTATTTCTAATCTTTTTTTTCTGTTAAATTTATAAATAAATTACAGTAGTTTTTTTATAGAGACTTGATAGGAGCCTGAATGTTTCGCAATAAAAAATCAGAAATTGATATTAAATTTTAACAAAAAAAATGTTTTAGGTTGCACCTGCTGAACTGGAAGATATTCTTACATCTCATAATGAAATTACTGATGCTGGTGTAATAGGGGTTCCGGATGAAAGAGCAGGAGAGGGACCTTTCGCATTTGTTGTTAAAAAGCCAGGTTCTACCTTGTCAGAAAATGATGTTAAGGAATTCGTTGCAAGTAAGAAATTTTATTATACTAAATGTTATTCAAAACATATATCGTTTTGCTTTTGACTTCTTTTCAATTTCTATTTAGGTCAATAGGTTGTGCACATTTTGAGACAAAAACTCTTCTAATCATCCGAAAAATTGCGCTATCTCTAAAGTGCTCTAAATACCTGTAGTATCAATAGTAAATAAAATTGAAACAATTACTAATTTTGATTTTCAAAACAATATAATTTTATAAACAAATTTTAATATTATGTATATTAAGACTTAAGATACTTTTTTATTCATAATATTTTCTTGATTTCAGAACATGTATCAATTCAGAAGCAGCTTCATGGAGGCGTTAAATTTATTGATGCTATTCCCAAAAGTAGTACAGGAAAAATATTAAGAAAACATCTAAGAGAAATACTATCAAACAACCGTGTATAATTCAATTTTTTGAGTATTTAGTGTTTCTCTGTATAAAATATTTCATGTCTTTGTTCACATATTATAATTGTTTTTCTCTACATTTTCAAAACCTATATTTAGATTAAAAATATTTATAAGCATCCAAAAATAGTTGTAAAACAAAAAAGAAATTTGTATTTAGAAAGGTAGTATTTTATTTCAATTTTAATAATTTTAAAATAATAGATAAAGCGTTTTGGAAAAATGGAAAAAACGTTCGAAAACTCAACCGATTTGTTCATACCACCTTCGAAATTTTTATTGTATTGTAACTACTGTATCCACCAGGTTTATAATTTCTAGATCGGATCGAAGTGTCGATAAACGCCTATTATTAGTAAGCAGAACCTATAAAAAAAACATTTAATACACATATTTTGGGTTGCTATTAGTAGTTGCATTTTCGTAGCCAAATTTTGTAAATTTTGAAACTACCTGTCTCGTAGTTCTTTGATTCTTTCATGGTCTAAAAGTAAATATCCTATAATGGACATGTATAGAAGCCTTAGAAGTTAATTTATAGTTAGAAGTCAATTTATAGTTGTCAAAACATTGAACTTCGTAAAACAACATAAATGTTACAAAATTATGATTTAAATTATGCAACAAAAGTCACATGGCAACGGACAGGCAATTTCATCGGGGCTCTGGCAATTTATCAGGGTAAAAGTGTCTAAAAAAAGACCTAAAACAACTTAAAAATAATAACAAGTATTACATTTTCAAAATTCTATTTCTAAGTATGAATTAAAATATTTGTTTTTTAAATATTTTTCATTTCTTCATAAAAACCCTTTAAAGAACCAAAATTTTTGTGAAAATTGAAACATTTAACCCTTGTGACTTAATGGGTTGACCTTTACAAATAAGATAAATTCTGTTTGTTTGTATATTGATCAGAATTGAAAAGTTTTTGAACATTTTTCTTGCATTAAAGTAACCAAAATTGGATTTACCTCTTTTTAAAATTATTTTAACTTCACAGTCATTAATAAAATAAGTTAATGTGGTATTTAAGGTTAAAGGTTATATAAGATAAAATATGGCTAAAACAAATTTTTAAACAATTTAATCAGTATAATATATATTGAATTATGAGGTACATAATAATTTTTTATTGTGCAAATTTAGTTTTTTGCAATGATTGTAATATAAATCTACGAAATGCAGATATAACCCTAAAAAATGAATCATCCCTAAAATTAATTGAAAGTTGTGTAGAAAATAGAAACAATATTGCAAAAATACAGTTTACCAACGAAAACTTCTACATACTAAACAGTTATTCTATTATGCAAATTTTTACAGTTGAAACAATAATATTTGATAACTGCAATATAAAAAAGTTGGAGAGTGATGCTTTATATTTATTACCAAACCTTCGGACTCTTAAAATTACAAATAATCCTTTAATGATATTAACTACTAATATATTTCAAAATCTTGACATTGAAACTTTGGATTTATCAGGTAAATTATAAATAAGTAACAAGTTTATTCTGTTATTCTTTACAACTACAATTTTTTATTGTAGGAAATGATTTAATCCATATATGCTGGGATGCCTTTAATACCTTGACTAGGTTGCAAAATGTAGATTTACATAATAACAAATTAGAAATATTCTGTGACAAATGGTTCATCTCATCTAAGAAAACAATTAAAAATTTGGACTTAAGTGAAAATAAAATTCTTTATATAACTGGCTTTATGGCAAATGCATTTAATTTTCCAAATTTGGCAACAATAAATTTTAGTAAAAATCAATTAACAGAACTTGATTTGGATGCATTTTTAAATTGTCATTCTATACATTCTATCGATTTTAGTTACAATAATCTTAGTACTTTGTATTATCAAGAAAAGCAAACTGATGACAGAACGATCGTTTTAAAACTAAACAATAATCGTTTAAGTTATATAAAAGAAGATATAATTGCAAATTTTAAGTCGGCAACAATATATTTATATGATAATCCATGGATTTGCAGTTCTTTTGATAATTTCATTGATTGGAAAAATAAATATGATACAAAGATTGTCGTGAGAAATAATTGTAAAAATTATTATAGTTTTCCAATTTGTGCTGCATGTGATGATTTAGCATTGTGTCAAGTTGATAATAAACATGTAGATTTTTATTTTCTCCAGTATAATAAAGTGAATTGTGAAAATTAATTGTTTTTGGTCGACATTTATCGATTACACCGGCAGGTCAGAAAATTGGTGAGTAGGCCAAACTTGGCTCTAATTTTTTTTTTTTTTAGCACGTATGACTTTTGTAATTTTTATGATACCAGCTTATCCAGGGAAAACGCCTTTGAGCTGACCTCCTGATTTGAGGATATCAATATTCGGATTCAGCGTTTAAAATAAGCAATGGCTTACCTCTTATAGACGCGGATATTACTTTTTCCATTTTAATAAATATTAGAAAGAATAAATAGTGCGAAGATGATGCATCATTAAATACATTTAATTCCTTGGTTGCTCTCCAATCATTAATAAAGTATGGAATTGGGATATTACCGCTAAGAGGTCGGCTAATACAAATAAATAAATTGTTTTGGTGAATGGTATTGATTTTACTTTTGATTAATTTTCTTTTCCCTAAGTTCATTGTTTATGTATTTTCGAACCTTACGGAAGAGTTAGAAGTCTTAACTTAGAGGTCTTAGAACTCATACACCTAGATATGAATGAATGAGAATTAATATGTTGTACCTGCATGTACAGATAAAGGGGCATTATTACGAATAAGAATGGAATGTGTGATGAAGGCATGCGTAGACAACAACATGATACGAATAAATGTTGCTTTTGGGGTTTATGAAGTACTGCACATAATTTATGTGAAAGTGTAAAGATAGGTATTGAGGATAAAATAATTATAACAATTCTAATAAGGTAAATATTGCAAGTGTTTACTCCTTGCAGATGGATAAAGTAATAATCGAACATTCAAATTAAATGTTTAACATGATAAATAAATTATCAATTCTAACTTTGACCACCAATCCGTATTGGTGGATCAAATTGGGTTTTCCATAATGACGGAAGGGAATCCCAGATCTTTGAAGGAGGGAGAATCTCCTAAGTTAGTTTGTTTTTGCGGTTTCATTTAAAAAGTTTATGCGCGAAACTTTGTAGATTTTTGTTCGAGATACGATCTCTTCGGTAGCCTCAGCTTTTATTTTTTTATCGATATAAATATACATAATATATTATGTTAAGTTATTAATTCGCGAGTTTTGGTTTATTTCGACCTCCTCCTTATTCCCTTTGGTGATGATTAAAGTCCGATGTGTACCCGAACAGAATTACGGTAAGTGAATTTTATACTAATCAAAAATTCAAAATATTGAAAAATATAGAAATATCGAAAACCTTAAAGTACAATGGAACAAAAACAAGATTTGAACAATCGTATCTAATAAATTATTCATTGTTTAAAATTGAATAACATTTATGTAACAGGAAAAGAATGTTGAAAAATCAAAAAACAAACAGTCCAAAAGGGAGATGTTAAAAAAATGAAAAATATCTTTTATTTATATCTCTGCACACTAAAATTAAAATTTTTACTACAATTATGGAGTTTATTCTCCTAGGCGATAACTCAGAAGAATAATAATGCAACTATGCAAGTAATTAAAAATAATTTTAGTTCTGAAGTGAATTTTATATCATTCTTAGTAGCAGCTTTGCTACAAAAATTGCTTTGATTGAAACAGTTTCTTTCTCAGTTTTGCAAAGTTGCTGAAAATTAACATAAGGGATACCTCAAATGTTACATTTGTGTAAGAATTTGCATTTACAAATTAATTTAGTATTTAGTAAGTTATTCATTTCTCGCATACAACTTTATTATATTGCTTTTTATACAAATCTACATGAGGTTCATTATCTGACACACAAATTGCATAGTTATCATTTACAGTACAAACCGGAAAACTATAATAATTTTTGCAATCGTTTTTTAAAATAACATTTAAATTTAATGTATGTGTCCAATACCTAATTTTTTAAACCAAATACAATTCCATGGATTATCATACAAATAAATTTTAGCTATTTTAAAACTTTTAAATACATTTTCGTGTAAATAACTTAAATGATTATTATTTAACATAATAACCAATTCTAAAAAATTATTTTCTAATGGAGGCAACTCGTAATTAATAAAACTGATATTGTTATAACTAACATCAATACATTGAATAGCTGCAGTATTCTTCAGGATGTTAAAATTAAAATCAGGAAGTTGATTTCAACTTAAATTTAATATTTCCAATTTTGGAAGAGGCGCTGTTATAAATCTATCATATGCGGTGTAATGTATTCTATTTTCACTCAAATCCAACTTCTTAAGTGTTTTGTTAGATGATGAAAACCATGCGGTATAAAATATTTCTATTTTGTTTCCATGTAAATCAACATTTTCCAATTTATCAAAGTTCTTAAAAGTTTCCAGGCATATATGATTTATATCATTTCCTAAAAGTAAAAATAATTAGAATATTAAATGCATTTGTTTTACATTCATTTACTGGATAAATCTAAATTTTTAATGCCATAAATAAAGAAGTTCTTTAAAGATACAATTTTTAATGGATTATTAACAATTACAAGAGTTTGTAATTTGGATAAACTGAACAAAAGAAACCAGTCCAATTCTTTAATATTACAGTTATCAAAAATAATGGTTTTAAGTGAAGGAATATTTGATATAGACAATCCAGATTTAGTATGAAAATTTGCATTAATTGCTTTTATTTCAATAACATTTTTCACACTTTCTGTACAATTTTCACTTATATTTTTCCAAATTCCATTATTTAATTTTATTTGAACGTTTGGAAAATTTATTTCGCACATGTAGATCGAAACTAAACTTGCACAAAACAAAATAAATCTTAACCACCACATTCTTTAAATATACTAATTACATTTAAATAAAATATTTTGTGATATACATATTTTATCAAATTATCAACGAGTCTCTAACCTTTTGCAATCTTAATTATGATTGCATTTTCTATTCAAAACAAAATTATATTCTGCTAATGTACAATTCATTTACAATCAATCCATACTAAAAACTGGTAAATATAAACTAGAGGTGTCAAACGATTACTTGATAATTCCCGAAGTAACGAGTACTCGTTTAAAACAATAACTGTTATAATGATTACAGTCGTTATAATGTTTAATTTCGGTACTATGATTATTTTCGTTTCAATGAATACAATTGTTTCTTTCGTTATATGAGTCAATTGTTAATTTTGTTACATTGTTTACAATTATTTTTGTTGAGAAAATCTAAAAAAAAATCATTTCCTCGAAAGCATTCAAAGCAACGAGTATAATAAATGATCACCACTCGAGCAATACTAAAATACTCAAAAGGAACGACAATTGACATCACTAATGTAAACTATTTTCAAATATTATATTTCCAATTTATTCTTGTAGCATTTAAGGTTTTGATATTTGTTTATTTTATATCTGGATGTATATAATATAATTTAAAGTACCTTAGTGCATATTTCAATCACATTTACCCAGGAGAAAGGACTCTAGAACTCATAAATGTGCTAGTCTATTTTCAACGAGAAATTCAAAATTTTCTTATTTTTTCAGCAATAAATGTCATGAAAAAAGGGAAGGTTGTAAAAAAACTTTATAACATCTTATAACATATATGTATATATTTAAAATATTATGATTAAACAAGTTTCTTTTTTCTTAAAATTGATTGAGACTGAAAACAAGTGGTCATAAAACCAGAAAATTCAAACTTTTGAATTAGGACCCTTGCTCTCATAGTGTCTATTATCATTTTTCTTATTATTTAAAATTAAATGGACACTAAATATTAACACATCAAAATTATATACAATAAATATTCAAATTTAAAACAAATTACTTATTAATCTTCTGCCGTCTTGCAACAGTTTTTACTTCTTTAACCTTGGAGGCAAACCGTAATGAATTAACAGTTTCATTGTAGCAATCCTCAAATGGAGATATGTTAACAAACATTAATGTTTTTGAATTGCCTCCTAAAGAAGATTGCAACAGATATGTTAATTTAGAATTCCTATAAGGTACATAAGAGTCTTTGTTATGCAATGCAAACATCACTGTTCCTAAATTCGACAAGCTTTTATTAATATTTTTCGTTTCAGCCATTCGTTCTGAAAATTTCGCATTTTCAGATCCCGCCAAATCAACTAAACTAATTGATCCTTGTAAATGAATTTTTGTACGGGAATTAGAACCAGTTATTTCCAGTTTTGTTACTGCATGGGATCTTGATGAATGTTCATTGAAGCTCGTAGTAGCAACAGCACGATTAGAATTTGCTTTCTTAATTAACTCGAACAAATGTTCTTCAGTTCTTATCTTTTCTGAAGTAAGATTTCTAACTGTGGAACCTTTACCATCATTGTGGAGTATTTCTAATTTTTCTTTAGTGTTTAGAGTTAGCAGGTCTTTAATCGTTTCATTGTAAATTTCCAGAAAAGATGCTTCCATTGTATAAGTCCAATCTTGGTTTTTCATAAGATCAATTTTCTCAAATAGCAACTTTATAGTTTTTGGGATCATTCCTGGAATACAAAGTATATTATTAAAAGATACAAAGCAAAAATATGTTTGATGGCAAAATATTTCTGAAACAATATTGACCTTTAAAATCAAGGATGTTAAGCAACAGAAGAAACTAATTTTGATATTTGAAGAGTTAAAAATTAAAAGGGTTTAAATACCAAATCTTTTTTCCTAGGAAATTGCTGAAGGTTGTCATTACCCGTTCGTGTTTGGACAATCTACTATCTATTAACAGCTGTACAAACTAAAAATGACTAGATATTGACATAGATTCTTTTGATTGTTACTGAGATCGCCTTGTAGATCCTATTGATACAATAAAAGCAAAAAAAGAAACAATTTGGCACTTTGTCCTTTTTGATTTTCAACTTCATTTACTATAGAGATTCTTTTTTCTTTGTGTTTCTTATATATGTACTTCTTGGCCATTTTTCTACTTCTCGTCATTTTTTTATCTTATTAATTTACCTAAGTTGTTACTGGAACCCTGCATCGTGTAAGTTTTTCCAGAACCAGTTTGCCCATATGCAAAAACACATACATTAAATCCATCTAAAACAGACTGAACTAATTGAGCAAGGTCTTCAAACACATCGTCCTGTGTACTTTCGGGACCGAATACTTTATCAAAAACAAACTCTTGTTTTAAATCAACAACTCTTCCAGTTGCACTGAAGGTGTCCCTACTTTTTCTGATCTCTAAACCAACTTCATCAACCACATTCAAAGAACACATTAATCGTTCATCTTCCCCTTGAAGTGCTGGTCTTATTCGGCAGAATACTCTGATATTTCCTTTCAAGTCTTGGATAATGTTATGCATGTTTCTCCGGTTATTATCATAATCCATTATTTGCTTTTGAGTAAATTCCAATTTATTCTTCAAATCTTTATTTTCATTTGAGATTTGTTCAGATTCCAATTGGAGTTTTGAATGAGAAATTTCAAGCTCATTATATCTTTTATCAAGTTCATTATATTTACCACTGATTATCTCAAAGTCCATTTTCAATTTCTCTAATTCGTTGGAAACTTTTTCATGGGCTTCCGTTATTGAACTAGAATCTGAAAAAAAAATGTTTTCGATTATTGGTTTTAAAAAATCTAAATATGCAACTATTATCTTTTGCAGCTAAAAATTGACATATAAAAGTAGCAATTAGAAGCTTTAAGTTATATATAGAATTTTGAATTTCAGTAGTTGATTTGTTAAATTATAATTTGAGTTTTAACTAGTATCAAGTAAGGATAAAAAAATCAAATTTATACGCAACAAAAGGAAAATAGTAAGTGGAACTTACTTTCTGATAGTGCTGTATAATTTCCCTTTAATTCTTTATGGTCTTTCAATAATCGTTCAAATCGAGCTTTATAATCATACGGAGCTATTTTTGCCATTTTAGGTTTTGTACTTTCAGTTTCTTTAGGGGCTGGGCGTTTTGTTGTAGATATTGGTGCATTTCTTTTAATTGGCTTTTTTGCTGTTCCAGCCATATTTGTGTTCAAAGGTTTTAATACTTTATAATCACCTTCTTTCATTTTATTTAATTGCCTTTGTGATGTGGCCCTTTGAACTGAACTACTTACAGGTTTCAAAAAGCCTCTATTAATTGACGGCAGTGGTTTTATGACGTTTGACATGTCTGAAACGGATTTAGAACGTCTTCTTAAAACATTTGTTTTAAATCCACCTGTATTCACTTTTGGTGTTACAAAACTAGAAGGTAATTTTATTTTTGTAGGTGGTGGTATCTTAGATGGTGGATTCATTTTTAATTTTAAAAAGACACACTAAAACATCGACACACTTCACAATGCAAGCTCATAATTTAAAACTTTAAATGATCGTTACAAAGCGTGGGTTTACCGGTAACCGTTACAAATAGTAATTTGAATGCTTTGAATTTTATAAGTGGGGATATGGATGCAGCGCATGCGCATACAGGTGGCCAAGGTTGCCAAATGTTGTTTTTACGCCAATCTTAGGATTTTTGATATTCATATACAATAATTTTATAATAAAGACTTTTCAGCATTTTCCGGTTCAACTAATATGCAAATCGACACTTAATGAATTTGGAATTTTACAGTATCTTCATCTTTTACAAAATTTTCTAATGAGCTTCTAAAAAAAAACCAAAAAGAAAATTTAAAATATTCGGGCGCATGGAAATTTTCCGTACAATTCGAAAATGAACCTAAATTCCGCTAGCACGTTGAAGCTGTTCTGAGTTGGACTGAGTAAAAATCAAGGATTATGTTTCATGTTTTTTCTAATTGTTTTTACTTTTTTCTATGCCAATTATAATTATTGAAACTATGAAACATAACTCCCTTTGATGTTTGCTGAAAAATTAAATTAGATTGAAATTTATTATAATAATTAATATAATAATACTTTATTCTTGTAATGTTTTAACAATGAAACAATGAACATTATTAAAATTACCCATTACTAACACTCACATTACTAATCATATTATGATTACTGTTATAATTATTATTGTTTGAGGAAAATTGTATAATTACTATAATATATGTTGTAATCAAATTAACAAATGTGAATAACATGGAAAAATCAACGTTGAAAAATCCTGCTGCAGAGAATTTAGGACA
This sequence comes from Coproporus ventriculus, assembly GCA_027574865.2. Classification (NCBI taxonomy): domain Eukaryota; kingdom Metazoa; phylum Arthropoda; class Insecta; order Coleoptera; family Staphylinidae; genus Coproporus; species Coproporus ventriculus. Next base: position 37,888 of record JAODAH020006036.1, on the reverse strand, counting down.
TCTAGTTGTTGCTTGTTGGGCCAATATAAACAATTTTTCTCTCAATGATTGAATGTTGGAATATCTATATAATGCTTTGTATGAAATTGTAATTGTCTTTTTTCCTTCATCAACTACTTTCTCGCACATTGTAGCTACAATTACTCCTTGGACCTGAAAAAGAATTTAACATCAAAAATTGTATATTAATTAATTTACGATTTATATTTTATATAATGTACATAAAATTTTATATTTAGCTAAATTATTAATTTAAAATAAAAGATATATACACACCATTTTCAAAATGTATATAAAACCAGATTCAATAACAATTGCAGTTTCTTGCTTTTGTAATAAAAGAATTTGCAGCGCAAATAAGAATTGCATTAATCCTATAATAGCATCGCAGAATATATAAATTCCGAAAAGTTCATTAAATATTTCGATAGTATCGGCTAATTCATTTAATACATACAAAAAATAATCAATTTCTTTAGTCAAAATCGTAAATTTTGTAACCAAATTTCTGCCATACCATTTCTCAAAAACCGTATTAATTGCTTGGACAGTTTCAAGTATTAAAAATAACAATAACATTATCATTAAATAAAAAAGTTGTTTTACTACAAACATATAATAATCTATAATATGTTCAAGAGGAGATCTTGTGCGAGAATTAAGTTTTTCTAAATACTTTAAATTAATATCTGCATATCCAGGAATTATAAAATCATAAGCAAAAAATAAAATATGAAGCAAATAAAATAAAAATATTCTAAAATTTACATTTTGGGAATAAATTGATTTCACATGGAAATTATGTTTTAAAATTGATTCTATTTTAATTAATTTTCTAAAATATGTTTGAAAAGTTGCGATATTTTTCTTAGAAAATTTTACCATATTCATCATTATAATTTGAAATCGCAAATTTATCACAATAAATAGTAAAAATTTTATGATATTAAATTCGACATATAGTAATATTAATATTGTTATAAATATTAAATGAAAATTGATTAGTTTTTTGTTTGATTGAAAATTTCCTGTACTTTTATCATAATATGGCAGCACTGGAATTTTATTAGATAGTAAGAAGAACACTCTAATACTCTTTTCTGCATTGTTCATTGTAATTATAAAAATAATTTTATTTGCTGATACCAGAAGATATTGCAGAATCTTAAGAGAGTTAATCGACAAGAGAACAAAGCTGTGATATGTAGTTACTCTAAAGCACTATATAACATTTTGTTTTGAAAACAAAAAATTCAGGAAAGACAGTTATTTTCTTAATATAACGATAACATCTTAACAAAACTGATCATATCAAACATATACAAATAATGTGTAGATATCAATTAGCCTTTCTCTGCAGAGGCTCCAAGCTTTTATTATTAAATCGATATAAAAAAATTCAATAACTACTTGTTAAGTTTAATACTTCAGATCAATAGATCCTAACAACCTGTTTAACCTATATACTGAGAGTACAACCTATTAACCTACATATTTAGCAGGATTACTCGCCCCAGTCTATTTTTCCCGTTTCTGTATAGTATTATGACCCACGTGACGCATTTTGTTTGTTAAAATATCCCTTAGGATTTTTTTATGACTTCTTTTAAGATTTTTAGTCATTTTTTGATCAAATAGAAAAAAAAAAACGCATTTTGGCCGTAAAAATCGCCATTTTAACGTAAAAGAATTCAAAAGGCACATAATCGATCAGAAGATTTCCGTAGAATCTAAAAATGGTGGCCATTTTTTTGCTGCGAGCCGTATTTTAGCCGCAATACGGCTAAAACCGTATTTTTGTTAAAAAATAAAATAAATAATCCAAAATAGTAAGCTAAATTTAATAATATTATAATATGTTTTGTTCTCACTGTCATATTTGTGATAAAATTTATTTTCAATAATTCTTTATTATTAATAATAATCAGTTTGAGAAATTGAAGATTAGCCGTCGTGATAAAATATAATGAAATGTAATAAAAAAATATAATAAATAATGCTTTAATTGAAGTGAGAAACTAATAATTTAATAAATTTTTGTCGAATAAATTGCGACTTACTGGAGGAGTTCTATTTTTATTTACGTCAAGGAGTATAATTGAGTATCCTCTTAAGTTCTACTTTTCTACTCAACTTTATTTGAAGAAAAAAAATTTACATTTAAATATTTTTTTTTAACTTATCAGTTTTTAACAGCCTTTTTTTATGTAGATTTTAAAGAAAACTGAATATGTTTAGTAAGAAAAAATACTCACAATGAGAAGTATTGTCCATGGAGCATAATACAAAATCCATTGAAATGAACCATTTTGAATTAATCGAAAAATAACATATATCATTCTTGTAACAGCATATAACATAATAATAAGTAATTGTTTGTCGTACATTAAATTAAAAATATTTACGGATTCATTAATTAATAGTTGTAATGTCATAATGCGTTTAACACAATTTTCTATTTCAGCAGAATATTCATTGTAAAAATTACGATTTTCAAAATTCGCAATTGCTTTATTTAATGAAACATATCTGAAATGTATTTCACATAAAATATAAAATAATATAAAACAAATGAGTATAACAAAATTAACATCAAGCATTAATAAAAGATATGGCAAAGAAATTATGTTAAATTGAAGTAAATTTTGAATGAGGGTTGTAATAATTCCAAATAAAATAAAAAAAATAAAATAAATTATAATAAACAGTGCAGAAGATCTAAATGGCACTCTGTTTTGAATTTTAACCAATGGAATAGAATATATATCAAAAAATCCAAAATTCTCAAATAATATTAAAAATTTTTCAGAATGTATTACTGCAACTCTAAACATATTCATTATATTAGAAAATGAAAGTGTTGTAAGTATCCAGTACAAAAAGTTTTTTAAATTAAATTCTCTTTGGAAAAAGTATTTTTCTATAATTATACAATAACCAGCAAATAGAAAATAACTAGTCCCAACTCCGTATGAAAGAATTAATGTATATCTTTCCTTCTTAGGATATAAATTCGGTATTAATCCACATAAAGCTCCTAATTTAAATATAGGATGTGAAATATTTTTCTTTAAATCCATAATGAGTAGTTATGAACGTTCAATGTTCAAAGAAAAATAAAAAACTTCTTAATAAAATTTTTAAATGCGCAATTTGACCTGATCTGCGATTACTTTTAAAGAATTGTTATTTTAATCAATATTGCATTAAGGAATTGTATATTTTGCTGTAAGAAATAAAGTTTAACATTAATCTGTTAAATACATATTTGCCTACTATTCAATAAAATGCTTTCATTTCAACGAATAGAATAGAATAATTATTTAATATTAGGTACAATACAACTTCCCTTTATAAAGATTATAAATTTCTTAATGGAAGTTGAAGGTGAACCTTTTAAAAGATCAAGAGCATTTTGGCAGTAATTTAATTAAATAGGCATGCTCCTATTTTAACGTTTAAGTAGGTGTGAAGATGTATACATTTTAGCAGTATTTTTAATTTTGTGCTTTTCAAATTATAAGATTTTGTTGTTCTCAATTTAATTAGATGTTAGCCGGATTGACACTAAATACAAAAATTAATTTCAAGTTTTAAATTATTAAAATTTAGAAAATGAAACATTTTTATAAAAATTTATAATATAAGTGATTTTAAACTCACTTTAAGTGAAAATAAAAATTTGATACATTGAATCTAATGCATACCTCCGGCTTAACGTAAGTTTGGTTGCATACGTTTTGCGTTTATGACGGTACACGTTGATTTTATAATCTTTGAAAAAGGACTAGTAGTAAAAATTTGAAATTGGTCTTCTTTAAGATTACATAAAATTAATACTCATTATGAAACCCAAACAAATTTCATAATAGCTCCATTATGGCCTCCGACTTTTTATGTATCGGTGTTAATTTGATTCACATTTATATAAAAATTAACTTACATATATAATTGTAGTCCATGGTAAATAACAGAATGCAACATCAGTCACAGGAGAAGTTCCTCTATTAAAACAGCTCGTAATAGATACCATTGTTCTTAAATACATGTAAAAAATCATAAAGAAAAATAACCATCTAAATAATTTGTTAAATTGATTAACAATATTACACAAATGATACTGCAATTGTAACAAATAATCCACATTCACATCAAATTTATAATATTTTTGGCGAAGTGCAAAAGTGTCGTTAAATAAATTTATTATATTCACAAATGAACTATAACGGACATATAAACATTTTAAACAATAAACTAATAAATAATTACAAAGAAAAATATAATTCATTAGTAATTGTATATTAACATCAATAAAATATATCGAAACATTAAATGGGCTCAGATATAGATAATCGGTTAAAGCAAAAATAATTAATAAAAGATATAACATATAAAATAGTAACACTTCACTTTTTGAACAAATAAGTTTTTTATTTGTTAGTACATATATAATTTTGTCGATGCAATTAAATGAATTTTTAAGATATAGAAAATTTTTTAAGTGGTTCTTGAAAATCGCATAAATATTTAGTAAAGAAATAAACCACCATACAGTATCCTGTACTCGAAATGTATCTTCTGATATCAAATTATTTAATTTTATTCTGACTGCAATAGGTAAAGTTAATACGAATAGGTTAAAAAATATTAATATATATTTGTGCCATGTCTTTTTTGATTGGTTCGGTATAATACAAAAAATTTTGCACAGAGAAATCACTGGATGACCGTCCATTATTTTCAATTTTTATTAAAAAAGATTTGATTAAAGAAATTTAAATTTTCTATTGCTTTAAAATACGCACTTTTATTTAATAGTTTAACACATTTGTTTTTATTAGCTTGAGTTGATTGATTAATTGTGATAAAATAAGTATTGAATTACGAGATAACAAATAATTTTGTTTGAGAGTAATTTTCTTAATGTACCTATTTAATATTCGTAATTGATTTTTTTCTAAGTGGTTTACATTTTTTTTTATATACAAAATTATTTTATAAGAGAATACAAGAAAATGTAATTTATAATTTGATTGAACAAATTTTTTTTATGGATAAATAGAAGGACATATAATTTCATAATAAAATATTGTTAGACATTTTATTAATTGAAATTATTGTAATTTTTCGTCTTATTTTTCTTTATTCATTTGTGTGATACATCATCAATCTGACTGATTTTGACATAGGCAATTGCGTTGAACAAATTTAATACCAACATCGAAACATAAAAAATTGGGTACCATAATAACGTTGTTATGAAACCTGTTTGAGTTTCATAATGAGTATGTTATGGTTGCAAAGTAGAAAAACAATTTAAAAAGAACATAAGATCAAAATCTTATGACGGAGAAAATGTTATTTTCAACAGTTTTATGTTTTTTTCAGTACTTACTTACATATATTATAGAAGTCCAAGGTAAATATATTAGTACCATATATTTCAAAGAATCAGTTCCTCTATTATACCAACAAGTAATAACTGTCAAAGTTCTAATATAAATGTAGTAATATATAAAAAGAAGTAACCATCCAAACACTTTGTTAAAATGCATTATTATTTGACATAATTTAAAATGAATTTCTATTAAATTCTCTACATTTCTTTCAATTCGATAATTTGATTCAAAACACATATTTTCATATCTAACAACTAAAACATTTAAAGTTAACGTAACAACGTTGTAACATTTGTAAATGGAATTAATAAAATAATAAAATAAATACATATTCAAAAAAATATAGTGCATTTGTATTTGTATAAAAATATTAATGTAAAATATCCATGTGGCCGAAGGACTAAAATAAAAGTAATCAATAAATATAAATATGTTAAATAAAAGGTAGAGTACTACAAATAAATAATTGTCTAATTTTGAAATATATTCTTGAAATAATGAAGTACCAAAATAATTAAATAAATCCTTAAAATCATCAAAATATTTTAATTTGTTGGTTAATATTTGAGTTACATGCACTAAACCAACCACGAACCATAATATATCTTGAATTTGATATGAAAGAGAATAGTATAGTTCAAACTTAATTTTAATTATAACTGGTAAAATCAGAGTTAAAAAATGTAAGATTACTATTAAATATTTATAGCATGATTTTATAGTTCGGTTTGGTATAATTCCTAAATAAGTGCACACGATAATAATTGGATGTTGATACATATTACATACTAATATAAAAATAATTAATATGAAATTTTAAATTGTTTGAGTTAAAAGCAACTTGGCTTATTTATCCTACTAATTACATTCTAATTTATTAATTTATGTTTTGAATCAAACAAAAAATTACATTATTTTTTTAAAGTAATTAATGAAGTGGATAATTATAATTTGATAACATGATTTCGATCAATACATAAAAAGTAAGTTTAAGATATTGCAAAAAGCGTTGACATCTTACTAAAAAATTATTGATATAAAAGAAACTGCTACAGAAAATTCTAAGATACTAAAGACATATAGAAAAGGACATATTTTTAGGCTTGCAAAAGAAAAATTGCATATGGCGTAAAACGGATGTTTGAATGAAACAATGTCAACCTCACTTTTTTAACTTTAAAAGATTCAAAAATTCTTTATAAAACACAAAATAATACAATAGACAACAATAATACTCAAACTTCTTTATTAATCTATGAATTGTTTTAATAGTTTATTAGTTATTTGACTGAAAACTATTAAAAAGTAACTTTACATTTCTCATGTGCTCGAACTATCGCCTTTCTTATATGATCCATTACTTTTAACACTGCACTTATTATGCATACATTGTAGCTAAATAAAATGCAAATATCGAATAAACAAGATTTTATTTAAGATGCGTATTATGTTCATTAACAAACTTTCGATTTTCTGTAATAATTGTAGTAATGCCTGGCATATTTACTGAAAATTAATAATTTTATATTACATATACAATTAAAGATTATTAATCAATTATTTACCAGAACCAGAAGAAGTAGCTTTAGGGCTCTCATTTATGTCTAAATATTCAATTACTCTTCCAGCACTTCGTGAATACTGCGCTGCAGAATAATACTAAAAAAAATATTAATATATTAATTTTTAAAAATAAATGATATTATTGAAAATCCTATTAAAATTGTTTCTCAAACAATAGTTTGGCTTTAAGAGCTTTGAAACACGTTTTCTCGATATCAGTGTCTCAATTTGTATTGCAAAAACTTCGTATGTTAGGAAAAAGAAAAATTTTGTTATATAAGAAACAGTGCAATTAACAATATTAACTTACCGATTCTATATTTAAAATTCTATCCGCTTCCTCTTTTCTAGCTCTCATCATTTTACGTAGAGCGTGTGACTCTTCATTCAAATTTGAAAGCAAATTTGGATTTGAAATATCTGAAACCTAAACAAATATCACCGAAAAATATTTTATTTTTTTTTTATATATTTTAAACTAACCAAATCGGCTAAGAATTCCTCTTCCATCATTATATCAACAACATTAGCGTCTGATATAGGAATAATTAATAATTTAGCTGGGATAGCATCGATTGGAAAATAACTACTTCTGGGCAAAATTAATTTTTGTATGGTTCTACAATAAAGAAGTTTTTTATTACAAGTTTTTTTTTATCGGACAAAGTACCGTGGTATTAATGAAGGCGCCGCTAATAATTCACCAGTGTTAAAATCTAACGCAATACCTTCCATTAAAATAATTTCTTCCATCATTGCAGTGATTGTAAAAGTTTTGTAACAATCTAAATTGGGCATGAAAGCCCGCTCTAATTTAAATTTGATTTGTTCTTTTGTAAAAGATTGATATATCGGAATATCCATTAAAACAGCTGTTGCTAGATTTATAGTTGAACATTTCCACATTCGAGCTTGTAATCTACAGAAGAAAATTTTTAAAATGCAATAAATTACTCTGTACTGCAAAATTTTTTTGTTGATAAGTATGGTTAATTTTGATCACTCTCGTTGTGATACAATTAAAATTAAAAAAAAAGTGTAAACTGTACATGACACTGAACACTTAACATATTTTAAATTGTTACCCATATATAGGATGCTGACTTATTTTCATGGCAATTTTTAGAGCTTGTGAATTGATAAGATAAGCATTTGTTGCACTGTCAGCAATAATAGTACAATCATAAGGTCTTTGCGTTAATAAAGCAATCTCTCCAATACTATTTCCAGACATAATAATATCTTCAAATTCTTTATCAAAATGTATCGTAGAAAGGTAATCCACAATTGGCATTACTCCATAATTCCTATTGTTCTCTATAAGTTGTTGATCCGGTTGATATTTCAATTTTAATATACCTAAAAGTAAGAAAATTAAAGAAAATATGAAGGCTTTGTTTACTTATAGGTATACCTGATACAATAATGTAAACGCCATCAGAAATTTGCCCTAATGAACAAACCACATCACCAGGTTTCCAAGAAACCATTTTCGCATGACTAAATAAACGTTCAATTGTTTCATCATCTTCAGCCATCCAAGGTACTTCATTGAAAAGTATTTTCGGAGCACTTGGTTTCACCATTTTCATATATCTTAAAGTTTTCTGTTTGTCAAAAATTTGTTTAAAAATAAATTGATATTCTATTTGATCAACGAAACCTAAAATGTAATATATATCTTAGCAAAATTCAGAGATAGATAAGTTTTAAATATTGATAATCTGTTACATTTTTAAAATTCATTCTTCATCTATGTTTTTTAATCAAATAGCATTCTCAAAATCTATTTAGCTTTAAACTTGAAGAAAGAAGAAAATCTTGGATTCAGAAATCATTGCAAATAAAGAAGTAGAAAAAAAATTGTTTTCTCTTTAAAAGTGTTTCACCTGAAGTTCTGTATTCCATCAAGGCATCTTCCATTGTTTTTAAAGTTGCATTGATCGCTTGCTTTGTTTTAATCGTAATAGCAACCCATGGTCGGTTTTTTTGAATTTGTTCTAATTCTTTTTGTAGATCAGTCTTTTCTGAATCCAACTGTTTCCTATAAATATCTCTAACTGCTTTTGAATCAATTATATGAGGTAACATTTCTATCACTTCATCACAACTATTTTTTAATGCCTAAAAATTAAAAATACATATTTATGTAATTTGATGTAGTTCTTCAGTTTTCTAGGGTGTAATTTGAAATATTCTTTTATTTCCGGTACAGCCACGTCAGCTTTCGGTCAGAAATAAATTGATTGTTCTAAAAAGAACCAAAGTTATTTGCTCGACGTTTCGTCAAGATCACATTTTACTTCCCCAGGAGCTTCACGAAGTTAACTAACTATGTGATACTTTATACCTACTCAACTCCAACTTGTCATGGGTCCGGTTATTGTCTTATTTTCGTCACTAATTACTATTTGTGCATGTCAATTTACTTAATACAATTATTGGTTAACAGTAGAATAGTATGCAATCGAACAATTCTGTAAATCAAAAATGGTGCTAATGTATGTTATCGTATTCCATTTAGCTATATTGGATACATTAGGCTGCATCACTGTTTTGCATCTAAAATAACAAAACATCGGCATCGTGCGCAGACAGTTATTAGAAAAAATTTTCGTAGTCTAACCACAGAGTAACTATAAACCAGAGATGACACTCAAGTATCGGAATTTCATGGCACATGTGCGAAAAAAGAACCGGTAAGAAGATGGAAGCCACTTCGTACGCGTTCAGAAAATGCTACTGGACCAGTAGTGTGGAAGCGCGTATAAAATCACCGGCAGTATTATAGTCGCTTCATTCATTTCGTAGCTGCCAAGATTACGAAAAAAACCGGAGACACAACATCAAAGGAACCGACGCGAATTGTCATTGCTGGTCTACTAGTTATGTTGTAGTAAAGATAAAAGCTCTTTTCTCGGTCACCATCACTTAACTGAAACTTATTAAAATATAACTTTAAGTTGTTTTCAAGAAAAGAAAAAGTTAATAATAAAAATCTACTGTTGTACCCACTTACCAAAGCTAAATCATATGCGGAACATATTTTTAAATCCATTTTATATTCCAAAAACTTAATGCAATAAGGTAAAATCATAATACACAGTGATGCAATTTTTAAAAATCGCAATGACATTAAAATTATTACTAATATTCTGTAACCAGTATGCAAAAATATAACAATGATTAATTCAATACATAACAAAATAAAGTCAAATATATTCCAGAAGTGCCTAAAACAAAACTATTTTAATTATTTGATTATAAAAAATTAATTCTCTTTTCGCACATGAAATAAATTATAATTCCTTTTAGAGGCTTTACATCAAATGCCATCATTTTCATTAAAGCATCTATTGCAAATATCCACCAAAGATAAGGGATGACTATGAAATCTGTCAACGAATATACTATAACATTTATCAATGCATAAATTATAGTAAATGCCAATATAATATGTTCATATTTTTCATGCATTACTATAAAATACATTAATCGTTTTATCTGATTTTCTGGGGGCGGCCGTACAGACACACCATAAAAGCTTATAAGCCATAAATAAATAAAGTGCAATAATTTCTGAAAAAAAGTAATTAGGAAAATTATGTAACGTAAATATAAAAATTTTTATTATCACAAGTGTCAATTCAACTTTAACGTACGCCTAAAATTAAATGTTCTCTACCTCTGCATCAAAAAAGTACTAATTTTAAAATACTTCTTTACAAAATTAATAGTACAAAAAAATCAAAGACCTGGAGTAGATATTACAAAATAGTTAGAGTTCATAGAAAATCAAAATTTTATTTTGCATAATACGGCTGTCTAAAAAATGGAAACATTTAAAAAGACATCATGTAACATCTTTTAAAGTTTTGTGGTGCAAAAGTAAGATACCAGTTGCAGTTTAGCTGCGAAAAATTAAATTTAGAGGTCGCTCAACTAAAATTTGCTCAAATATTAAAAATAAAAAGACTTACATTTCGTTCAGAATATGATTTCAATTCAATTACATTATTAGTCTTATTTGATTCAATCATCATTTCAAAAGTATACACTAATATTTTCATTACATGTTTTGTTACAATCATACCATTCTCGTACTGTTTAATAATCGATACTTTCCTTGATTTTAGTATCTTAATTTGACACTCTCTAAAAATCAAAAATAGTGTAGGAATGCTCTGTAATACAAAGAAAATAAAAACTAAATCAGGACTATTTTAATAAAATTCAAATTACTTCATGGATCGTGTAAATTCTTTCTCGTTAAGTTGAAGTGGAGCTTCTCGAAAACAATCTGGACATATGACAATTTGTCCTTCCCAGTTATAATCATCTGATTGATAATCTTCATCCAGATTATCAATTGTTGAAGCTTCTCTGTATTGTGGAGGTTTTTTAAGTAAAGTGTTAGTTCTAACCACAGGCCAATTTGCATCAACTAAAAATCTGCATGACAAAAATACATCAAAAATACTAGTAAAACATTTTGAAAGCATTACCTGTTACGTTTTAGTACATTCATAATAGCATTACGTCTTTCCATGATGTATTTCATGCAATGCACCATGTTAGATCTTCTAAAAGTAGATATTTCCGACAATCCAAAAATTTGAATCATCAATTTTACTGTTGCACAGTTTATTGTAAGTGTAAGCAAAATATAAACCATAACTTCCACCACAAATTGTTCCCCAAATTTTTTTGATGCTTCATTATGGATAATGAAAGCAGTAAATATGAGTGTTAAACTTCCTTTGGTTCCACTCCAGCCCAGCACAATAAGACACCTCAAATTTACTTTGTACGTCATTTTTGGAATTAATATGCCTGATACTAAATATGACAAGATTCTTGTAGTACTTGCGAAAAAATACATTATAACAGCTCCGAAACTATCTCTTAATGTAACGTAGTTTCTTAAATTTTTCATGAATTGTATGGTTAATGCCATCAGAGCCATCACTTCACATACATAAGCGCAAGAATTCCAAAGTTTAAAATGGCAATTATCAACATCAGATGAAAATTTATGTTTTTGATAAGATATACAACAAACCAATGAAATTACTGTAAGAGTAGTATCCAACTTAAAATTGGCAATGGTAGCAAATCCAAAAAGAATCATGGCTGTAGTTAAAGAAAGAGCATTGTATGTATCATTGTAAAAGAACTTCATGATAACTGTCAAGATAATACCAAGAAGAATACCGAACAAGAACCCAAGACAGATATTAAGAAAAATTTCTATAATTTTTGATTTTGAAAATTCCCCCTCGTTGATATAAATTCCAAATAGAGTAAAGCTGATGTTAATTATTGGAAACGAAACAATCGTCTCAATTTCCAATAAAGCACCAAGAAATTTATATTTCGGAAGTTCTTTCAACATATTAATAATAAAGTTTGATTGAATCGGAAGAATAGCAGAAACTGCATAACAACCCATATAGTAAGTCCAATTAGGATGTAGAATTTTGTTTAGTATTAAACCCAAAATAAAAACATTAAAAAGTACACTTAAGGTAGACATTATTAAAACTTGGGGCAAATATTTTATGAAAAGAAAAAAATCAACTCGATATATAGCTGCAACTAAACTTGATGTCATTACCAGAGCGTATATCACATACAAAGTATCGAAAGATAAATCTACTGAATGTTCGGAAGAGTCTAGTAAATATGCTATAATCAAGCCAATAATAATAGCCAACAGCATGCAGAAAAAAGAATAAGGAAATAAACATTTTCGTTCTTTAATATATCTGCGTATAGCTATGCTTACTAATCCATACAAAATCACAAGAACAACATTTATTTGGGACACACTTACTTCATCTATCCTATAACCCATCTAAAATTACATTTTATTATTGTATTGTAAAATTATGTATCATAATTAAATACTTACTTTAAATCTTTCAAGAAGTATTTGACACAACAACAGCAATTAATTTTCAAATTGTGTTTCTATGGAAACTTTTGATAAAATCTAAAATTAAAATAAAATTACTAATTTATTGAAAATATGTGTATTTTACAAAATAAACAAAATTAAATTAAAGACCGGAAGTACATGATGCTGCAATTTTTTTTTGTCAAGTCGAATTGCGATATAAAACATATTTCTGCAACAATAAGTTATGTTGTTGAAATTATTAATGCACAAAAATACACTTTTTAGCATTATTGCATGAAATTATTGGAAAGGGTTAAGTGATTTCTGTATGAAAGAGGTAATGCATTATTGGTCCAATACAAAAAAACTTTGGGTATCCATGAGTCTTTTAAATCTGAAAGTATTATGAAAATTGGACAAAGGAAAAATAGTCGTTTATATTATATTATAGTCTCTCGGATCTATTCCTCTCCACTGAAAATTTATGCACCCAAAGAAGACACATTTGGATCTCCTAAACTTGATTCTTTCATTTTTTAAAAACTAATGTAAATAGATACCAAAGGACTTCCCCATCTCCTTTGATAATCAACACACCCACCACTTGCACGTTTTAAAGTTTTTTATTGAAAATTTTGTGCACTATATTCCAATCTTTATAAACAAACATTAAAATTCTGGAGCAGTAATAGAATTGAAGTCCTGAACTGATAATGAAAATTATATTTGATAAAATGAAAGTGCACTAAAAAAAAATCCGTTTTTCTTTTTATAATTTTCAAAATTAAAATTTGTGTGGAAATTAAAAATGTGGCAACGCTGGTATTCCGCCGATCGACAAATAGCTCTCGATACAGTTGCGATGTTGCAGGACCTAACCACTGACAGTGACAGTACTTGACGGACGATCAAGAGACCAAGCTTATTTAACGTAAATGTAGTATAGTGCATGTGTATGTATAAAACCTCGTGCAGATGATTATGCAATTAACATATTAGCCCGATAGTGTCATCGTAAGCAACGAATTCATAAATGATGCCAATATTCAATGAAATCCAGGAGAATCAACTTTTCTGTGTATAAATTTTATTTCTAATTTTAAGAGTACATTATCCATGACATTATGTCATTAAAGTCCCTCAGTATTAAAATGGGTTATGATATTAGATGGATTGTTCCTGCTATGAGGCATCCGACACGGTTATGGTCTTTTGCAAGTACCATAACTGTGGCCGCTGTTGGTTTACTTAGCAAATTACTCGTTAGTGAGTAAGCAATTCATTTAATCATTTAAAATAGTACTTATTTGCTTTTGTAGATATACTGAATCAATCTAAGGTACATAATAGGGAAATAATTATTAAAGCATTAGAAGAACGACCAAAGAATGTGCCGCTAATTACAGTTTCTAATCATCATTCATGTTGCGATGATCCGGGCATATGGGGTAAGTACTCACTATTAGTTAAGATTATGCAATTTTAATTAACATCCTCCGTTTAAAATAGTTTTCATGCAAATTGCTTGTATTTCTTTGTTTCACATTAAGTTATTTATATATTGAGCTTCTAACTTTTATATTATCTTTAAATATCTGATAGCATGAGGGTCGCTTGTTTCCAAAAACCCGACCTGAACTCAAAAATAATTTATCAGTTTTTGTAAACAAACTACTCCAGTAATTGTTCAATAAAAAAATTAAAATTCAATAACTAGAATGCAATTTGGGTATAATAAAACTTTATGTTTCTTATTTTTTATTAGAGCTCACATTATTTTTTTGTTTATAATAGTTTATAGCAGGTTTACCGGAAATATTATAATATATCTTGCATTTAAAATACATGTGCTTTACTATTACAAATTGCATAACGAATAAATTTAAGGCATTCGTGCCAGTTTAAAAAACGAGCGCTCCACGCTAGTTTTCTAAACCACAAGTACCCTTTAAAATTCGTTATGCACAAATTGTATATGATATGTCTTTTCCTTTACCCGTATTTATTTAAATAAATAATTAATTTAACATTAAACTTTTTGTTTATAAATTGCAATTAGATTAATTTTGATGCAGAACAATACCATATTTGCGATCTCCCCGATGATTTATCATTAATTAACAGTCTGTCTCATTTGCCACAACATCAATCTGACGGAATCTGACAGTGACAATTTGAATAAATTTAAAACAAACACCGAAATGTAAAAATTTTGGTGCCATAATGAGGCTATTATAATACCCATTTGAGTTTCATGGATTATTATGGTTGCAAGGTAGAAAAAAGTATTTTATAGCAGTGTTTTAAAGTTATCACTAAAGAAGAAGGGGCATTGTACAACGAAAAATGTTATAAATCAAATACAAAATATTTCTAAAACTCCAGTTGCTTTGCAATAAAAAACTTTTATAACATCAGCAATTGCATTTAAATTCTTATAGTGTTGCAGTAGGCCACCAAATAATAAGTTCTTTATTAATAAATAGATGCCTTTTAGTGCAAGTGATACAGAAGGAGATTTCTGTGCCAATGATGAAATCTAAAAATGTTAATAAGGATTCACAAACAAGTTTATTGGAATTTTGCTTGTCCAAAAAAAGTGATATGTTTGTGCGTATAATTAAATATTCAGTCTTGATGTTACATATAATAACACATTTTTTTACTTCTTCCTAGAAGTGCCCGCAACAATCAAAATAAATATGTAAGTGCAAAAATTTTAATAAACATTGCTATGCATGACATTTCATTAAATTAGAATTTTCTGAACATTTTTATTGCAAAATGAAATAATTTCAATTGGATTTTAAAAATGTTTAAAAACTTAAATACTTTAAATATATATTAAAAACATTTTTTAAATTTGTTGAATTTAAATACAAATCCATTCATAGGAGGACATTTCGACGTTATTGTGTTCCGTATGTAATTGTAAAATGGCCCAAACTATATATAAATTTTCATTGTAATTTGTAGTAGCAAATATTTACAGTTGATTTTAATACAAATTTCAGTTTTATTTGCATTTTATATGTAATATTTAGATATACATGTACAATTGTGCATTAAAAATATTAAATTATTTAAATTGAATAGTCGTTGGCCTTGCCCCATGTTTGTACTAAGCAATTCTTTTTGAAGTAATCTATTATCAATTGCGAAATATTTTTTTAAATAATTTTAAATCATCTTGGATATGGATTATCATGTAGATATGTCTCCAATGAAAATGTTTTTCTTTTTTAATCCTATTAGAAATATGTTAATGAATAAATAAATTAAGTCTAGGGGTCATGGTTTTGTTTCGACCATTTACATATTGAATCCATGAATGTTGAAATGCATACACGTAATATTTATGTGGATCAATAATCTTTAAATTTTCTGTAGTTGTTTCTATTTATAAATCATATTAAGCAATTTAGTAAGTAGTGATATTAGAAGTGAAACAATTGCACAAGTAAAACTTAACATTTTGTTTTGAGCTTAGAAAAATTTCTTTATTCATTTCTATTCTTATATAGTTTTTTAAACTTATTCATTATACAATTTGCTCTTCTATGATTAACAATGTTAACAAAAATACGAATGAAAACTAATATTTGAAAATAAAAATTTTAAACTCACAACAACACTCGCTTTAATAACATTGTTTTTGCTAAATTACTCGATGCTGTTAAAAAATTGAAACTTGAACGTAATAAATCATTTTAAACTATAATTAATTTGTTCACCTGGTTTACTGGTTTATTTATTTTTAGAATGCCAACTCATTTAAGTTAGAGATACTATAATACAAGATTCAACATAATTATTTCTCTTTATTCATTTTTGGACTAATTCTGAAAAGAAAGTATCGAAAGAGATATAAATATTTTCAATCTAGCTATAAAAGTCGTAGAAAAAAATGCAAAAATTTTTTCATCAGATTTTTTTATGCAAAATAATCTATTGGTAGTTATACACATATTAGCACGATATTTCGACCTTTTCATGCTTTTTGCAAACTCTTCTTTCAAAATACTTTTCAACTTTTGTCAGGCTTCTTGTATTTCGTCTTTCTCTAGTTCCCTTTTGAGTAAATTTTTAACTTGGGAGACAGGAAGTAGTTGGGGGGACTCAAATGAAGCAAGTACAGTTGGTGGCCAAGCACCTGAACAATTATATGGCTAAAAATTGATACTACCACAAAAACTGTTACTAAACAACAACACATAGTTCGATTAACTTGAAGCTTTGTATGGTAAGTGAGAATGGATCCCGTAACTAATTCCTATAATTTCTTAAAGATAGTGCCAATAGTACCAATTTTATAGCGTCAGTCTCAAAACTTATGGGACACACTGTGAATTATATAATGTATTAGGAATTTTTTTTTTCTTTTTTCCAATAGAATTCTGCCAAAAAGTGTACAGTCTCTTATTGAAGGATATCTATTTTAAATTATTATAATTTAGCTACTTTTATTAATAAAAGAAAATGTTTGATTACAACGTTAACAAAATTTAATTTGTATTTTTATTAATTATGATTTTTTTTCTAATCTAATTTATTTCAAGCAAAAGAATTTGTACATCATTGTTTTTAATTACTATTTATACTATCGCAACTAGCAGTGATAATGTAAACATATAAATTATAAATATTAAGATTTTGACTTCACTTTAATATTTTTAATCCAATTTTGCTTAAAAAATATGTGCAGTATGCTAAATTGAATTTTATCATATCTATTTAATTTAAAAAAATTATTAAAATTATCATGGGATGGTTATGTACCTTTAAAAAATAATTGCGTAAATAATGCCTTAAAAATAAATATTGACAATGAAGTTTTTTTTATATATCTAAGCAATTAGAAGATAAGGATAAGCTATTTGCTAAATCGATATTTGAGAAATATGCAGTTAATTTATTATTATTATTATTATTATTTGTTGGATTATAATATTAGATTACAATATATTAACGTATCTTTCTCTGATAACTATTAATTCTAAGTATTTAAAATCATTTATATATTCATTTATTTATAGGAATTCTAACAATCAGATAGTTAAAAAAATAGAGCAAGGATCAAAATTAATAAAAAGATTCAAATGAAATTTAAATAAATGTTTGAAAATCTACTATACTTATATTCATCTAAAAAGCTCTACCTATAAGTTTACTATAAAAAAAGATGTCTTAAGATCACAACAAACTGTCCAAATTGCACTTATGAAAATTACTGGGCATCATTTTATGAAATTTTCAATGAGACAATCCTGCAATTGCATTAATTACGGATTAGTTTTTATTATACAAAATACAGAAAAACTCAGAGAAATCATTGAACACCCACAAAAGATATAATTGTAAAAAATGCCAACTGTGTAAATTGGTATAAATGCATTGATATGGAATTAAATCACTCAGATGATTTTTTGTGTTTCAGGGACTTTAAAACTAAAAAACTTACTAAGGCCAAGTCGAATGCGATGGAGTTTAGCAGCACATGATATTTGTTTTACTCAATCCCTTCACGCAATGTTTTTCACATGGGGTAAATGTATTCCTGTGGTAAGAGGGGAAGGGGTCTTCCAACCAGCTGTGGATTTCTGCATAGAAAAACTTCGGGAAGGTGATTGGGTCCATATATTTCCTGAAGGTACGTTTTTATAATATAAAAAGTTTACTTTTATAAATTAAATAATTTTCTAATAGGTAAAGTAAATATGACTAAAGAAAATATGAGACTGAAATGGGGAGTTGGTCGAATGATATTTGAAAGTCCAGTCACACCAATTATCATTCCAATCTGGCATGTGGGAATGGATGATGTATTACCAAATGAACCGCCGTACTATCCACGCGTAGGAAAAAAAGTAACATTTAATTATGGTAAACCAATAGATCTTTCTAAGATCGTTGAAGAATTACGAATTAGTAATGCAACTGATGTAGAGGCTAGAAAAAGAATCACAGACATCATACAAGAGGAACTACTGAAACTAAAGGAAGAAACTGAAGGTTTGCATAAAAAATATTTCAAAATATCATCATGATAGACCAAATTGCAAGCACATGCAATTTTTTTTAACTAGTGGTGCCAAAGTAGAAAATTTATTTCTAGATTAGTGGAATCGTGATTTAGTTATTTAATTTTATGGAAGCCAAAATTAGGTTATATTAGGTATAGATTAAATCTCTAATTTGGATGAGGTTTTTAATTGGTTTTTAGTACAAACATCTTCAAAGCTATATACCTCATTACATTCAATTTTTTGTTATACATTTGCATTTATTTTTATTTTCATTTAATTTTTCTTTTTTTTTTAAGAGTATAGCGAACAATGGAAATCTATATACATATTTTTTATAAGGTTCTAAAGAATCACTTTAATATAATTAACTATATAAATGAGCCCGTAATTTTTGATATGCCATTTTTCTTATAAAATATTTAATTTTTTGTAATTATCTTTACACAAAATTAACAATTTTTTGAAATATTTTTTATTCAGGAAATTTTTGATCCTGTTTAGTTTACAAATATATCAGAACAAATATTTTAGGGTAATAGCTCAAAAAATTAATTTTATAATATTCAACTGTGTTATATTACATATTTTATTTTATCCCGGGTTGTGCATCACATTTTTGACTAAGGTTTGAAAATTTTTAAAAATATATATTATATATGTGTGAAATATTTAATTGTATATGTTTAGAAGAATCCAAAATGTATTTGTGTATATTAATTAGGATTCAGAAAAAAATAGTATTTTATATCAAATTTTAGATTGTCATATACTATATTCTATTTAATATCTTGTTTTTCGCGCTTCCATCAATTTCAATTTAAATGCATTTTGTAATTTTTGATGTTATTTTTAATCTGACAAAGAAATTTAACAAACATTTACTAACAAACAATTTTAAGTTAGAAATATAATTTTTTAGTTTTGGTAATGAAGGGTGTATTGAAAGCAGACTACTGAATTGACTTTACCTCCTAATATTTTCAAAACCTAAAGACTGAAACTGTGGCCTCAATGTAATATTATCAAAATTTTCTGCTTTCTAAATGCCCTTTGTGGATGTAAATACATTTTTCTTGGTGTAAGAAAAATTCCAAAAATTTAGTTGTCTTACTTTGCTAATTTTCATGCTTTGAAACTGCCTGATATAAACGTTTCCATTTAAAAAAAAAAAAACTATATGTTTTTGCTCAGATTTAGATCGAGTCTCATAGATTTAATAGAAATAAGTAGAAGACTACAAGTAATAGCTTGATTTAGCATCGTATATGAGGAGGTACCACACTGTTTTTAACCAGCAACACATTGCCAATCTAATAAGTGACTGCTATTTCTTTAAATACAAGTAAGACTATATCTTGAAAATAAATCAAAACTAAATTCTAAATTTAAAAGAACCTACCATTCATCTTTTCTTAGCATGTAATACTTTACTTATATTCTTGAATGTCATTTGAATTACAAAATGCATTTAATTTTGGGAAATTTCTTCCCTAAAATAATTTATTTTAAGATCTTCTATACTATTTTATAGATCTGTTACAAATTGTTACTAGAACTTAATGCAATTGCTTTTATAGTATAACCATAGATATAGTGGTGATTTTACTCAAACTGGATATTATTATTTTTACAACCTCTATCTGTAACCTGCTGCAAATCTGCATTGCACTAGACATTTGTGATAAACTGAGTAAAATAAAATAAGGTCTATCTAATGCCAGGCAAATTTTTATGATAGGTTTAAAAGACTTTCTATAAAGGTGGACCGTCTAGTAGGTATACAAATTTGGAGTGGGTTGAGGTTAAGTTACGTAAAAATTTATAAAAGCGTAATCAGTGTGTGAAATGGAATCGCCAGTGCATCTACAGTTATAATTTATCCTTTTACAAGTGCTGCCTTTCCTAAAATTTTATGATATTTAAATTTAATGGACTATCTAGTGAATTTAGTGTTAAAATTAATCTGATTAATCCTTCACATTTGAAAGAATTTTTAATAATTGACTATTTTCTGCTGCTTTTCTTTTATTAAAATGAAAGCAAAACTATAATGATATAAAGATCATGAAGTACTAAAACGTAACATTTGAATCAATCAACTCCTTTTTTTTAATGTGTAACAAAGTGCATATATAATTTGTTGACCGTTTATATTGATGTCAACTTCTTCTTCTTAACAACCATTGAAATTAAAATGTTGAATAAAGTATATGCTTGCTAGGAATTATTAAATATAAAAGATTCTAACTACTCTCCACCATTAGAAAGTTCTAAATCAATATACAGTTGGTCTTCCTTGAAAATATTGATTGGGGCAATCATTCTCAGATTTCTTATCTTATCATGGAAATTCCAAGGTTCAATTAAACATTCGGGATATTTTCCTATACCACATTTTATGCTTTGAACCTTATTAAAATTGCTAGTGATTTTTTTTATTATTTCTCAAAGCACTCAACTCTAATGCAATGATAATTTCAGATATTTCTTAAATTGTTTTTACCGTTCCCCAAGGTGTCCTTTTATAGGAATTGATTATCGTAGTTTGGAGATGCACATACTTCATTGCAATATAAATTAGTATGTGCATCTCCAAACTGCAGCAACCAAAAAACGACTACAAGACTTTATGCTCTGCAATTCTCCTGAATTTTTATATTAAAGAATTGTCGCAAAATTCGAGAGAGTATTTATGGAGAAGTATTTCTCTTCAGAAATAGCAGGGGAAGCACTTCAGCAAAGAAAATTATTAATATAGAAGGACATCTTATAGTTAAACAAATTAAGGAAATATTGTCCGAAATTGTCGTTGCATTGGAGTTGAGTGTTTTGAGAAATAAATTAAAAAATTCCACTAGGGGTTTTAATGAAGGTTCAAAGCATAAAATGTGTAAAAGGAAAATATCTCGAGTATTTAATTGAATTTTTGAATCAGTTTGAAGAAGATAGAAATTTGAGAATTATTTGGCTGTAGCTGAAGTTAGTTACAAATCGAACACCGTGATTTGCATTGAGGAAACATTTTAATTTCAATGGTATTCATAAGAAAAAGTACATATATTATATTCGTATTAAAAAGTTGAATTGTTGAATGAATTTAGTTAAAATTTTGCAGATTATTCATAATCAGTTCACATATTGTTTAATAATATTTCAGAATTAATTTATGGAAATAATTTTGGTGGTTTAAAACTGAGTTTTATTTTTTAAATATGATAGAGGTCATAAACTCTGAATTTTATATGTGTATTGGAAAATAGGCAGGATGGGAGGAGTGTCTAAGTGCTGGTGTAGCTATTATGAAAATGGGGTGAGAACAAAACTAATATCTATTGGATACTTTATAATACTAGTATTTAAAAAAATTATTATTCCAATTAATCGAAATTTCAACTTTTCTACATTTTAAATTAAATCCAGTAGATTCACTGGTTAGAAATGTTTTCGTATTAAAGCGTTCATTCTAGATTTGTTATTTAGAGAGAGATTGGTAGGTAACAAATTTATAACGGGCACTTTGCCTAAGCAATACAAGCTGCTAACAATATTTGTTCATTTTATGATACTTACAAATTTTCAATTATTCTGCCTTTCCACTTTTTAATGAATATGAAGGGTTAATCAGATGTTTGAAGCATTTTATACAAATTATCCTTTACCATTATTTTTTGTTTAAAATGCATTAGTACGTGATTTAATCATATGTAGTTACGAGTAAACTCCTTAAGTGTATTGGAGAACTCTAAAACCTACAAATGAACAAATAATTTTTTTTCTTCTATTTAACGGTTCAAAAATAGTAAAATTCTTAATTTGGCAAATGTAACTTCATAACTTTTCGCAATAAACTGATAATTTATCAGTCAATTTGCAAAAATAAATATTTACAATTCTGAACAATAATTTTTCAAAATATTTTTAAAAATAGTTACAAAGGCTTTCAATCACATATAAATTAATTTTCATCTGCTTTGTAATAACATTCAAAAGCTTCTTTAAATTACATTGCTGTGCATGGTGCTACATTATGTTTTTTATTAAAATGCATTCAAAATTTTTTAAATCTTTTGTTATAGTATCTTGTAGTTAAGCTATAGTTTTTTTTTCGAAATTTTAACACGGAGTTGTTTTATAGAGAACGAAGAGATGGGGTCCAAAGAAAATAATCAGTTAAATATTGAAACAAAAATCAAAAACTAAATAAAAAGGGATTAAACCCTCCTTCGCAACCCTTTTCAACTGCATGCATGTAAGAAAGAAGATATATGAAAGGCGAATGAACGATCGGGTAATAAGTAAGTTCGCAAAAAAAAGGAAAGATTTCAAAACATTCTCAACACACTCACTAGTTCATATATTGGCTAGTTTAACAAATGTTTATTTATAAAACAAAGATTAGGCTCATTATATAATATTAGATTTTTTTTAGTAAAAATTCAGTTCTGTTTAGTTTACAGAACAAAATTTAAGTATTTTTAGGACATGTTGGATCACACTTAAGCTTGATATTGTAAGTTTGTTAGAACAATCCATCATGTGCCTTACCGAGTAAGTATGACATTAAATGATGGTATTAGTAGGCACATAGGCAAAATTTCTAGTTCTTCAATTTTGAAATGTCACTTGATTTTTAATGAATGTATATTTTTCATATAAAAATATGATTATTGGGAAAATTATAAATTCATTGTATTTGCAGATAAAATGCTTTTGTCAACTAATTGTACACAATCAACTTAAAAACTTAAAAACATTATTTGATACAATTTTTGCAGACAACTAATGTCATATCTGTCAAATATAAAAAGAAAAACTTGGCGTTTCTCTGATGAGAGACCCTTCATTCCTAGTAGTCATAATTTTTATAAACAAAAAAAAACATTATTTTAAATTTATTAAATAATAAAAAAAAACTGATAAATAATTATAACACAAAGAATACAGATAGTATAAATCAAAAGAAAAATATTTTATTTTATAGCAATTCAATTATCAAATAATCAATAATCTTAATTGTTGTAAAACAACAATAAAAATTAAGCAGATTTAAAGTCATTGAATCAATAAATTGTTAAGTTTGAAATTTTAAATAAATTTATAAATAATTTTTCATTGTATTATATAAAAAGTAGCTTTTAGAATAAATTTGTTGGATGAAATTAATGATGTACTTAAATTGTTCCATTTTTATTCAGGGATAGAATAAGTGTTTGTTACTCTTCGTTCACTATACACATACAACATTTTACACATAAAACTATTTTTAATAATATTGCATTTTTCATATTTACAGAAACTAGATTTTCAGGATTTTAAGTACAATAAAATAATATTTCAATCGATGCAATATCTTTTTATCAATTTGTATTAACCATTCAAATATATTTAATAAAATACTGTACTTTTACATTATTCTACTTCGTATCATTTTAAAATCATTTAGAATTTCAAATAGGTAAAGGATTATTTTGCAAATACAGCATTCTAAACTATATATAGTCCATTAAAATTTGATTTGTTCCCTGAAATATAAGTAATAATGTTATCTTGACTTCAAAAAGAATGCATTAGTATATGTATGCTATTACTATGATAATGCCCTAGAAGTATCTATTCTTGCCATTAAAACAATCCTTAAAATAACACATTTAGCTTAATATATACAATAGCAATTTTCATGAAGTTAAAATAACATTGGTAAAAACGTTCTAATAAAATAAGGATCCTTATATTTCTAACCAACCTTTTTATTTCTTTCACATTCTCAATTCCCATAATTGTAATAGATATAAACATAAATTTTATTGTGATTGTGTTACCGATAAATACTAACAAAACTTTTAAATATATGTAGTCTGTGTGCAAGAAAATAAATGTGATGGTTTTTAATTCAAAATTAAAATATCACCGTAATAACATTTAGAACAAATTTATTTAATCCAGACTTCATGTATTTAATCCAATATGTACAAATATTATTAAAATTAATTTTTATGGTTGTAACTAGATGTGCTGTAGACATATTTGTTTTTAAACATTTTTTATTGTTTTTTTTTTTACATAAATGTTATTGTTTTTTTGTTCAAAAAAAGTTAAGTTTAAGGATATTGCTCCCATTATTTATTACAGAAGAGTGTTGTGATCAGTTTAATTCCTTCTGTGGTAACTACATGTTATTTGTTGTGATTTAACTGAATATAAATCGAAAGCAAATATGTTTTATATTATTATAATCCTGTTTTTATTTTATTTCCTTTTCATTTTTAATAATCACATTTTTTTCAGGATTGCTTCAGGCGTTCTCTATAGGAAGAATATGAAAGCATGCCACACTTAGATTCTGTAGAAAACAGTCCATTGATATATATCTATATACATTAATTCTTGTGGTTGCTAATGAAAATAAGATCATCATTTAAATTATTTTCATTGGATTTTCACTAAAAATTATATAAATATATATATGTATATATAAACATATTTTTTATGATACATTTATGTACCTATATACAATACATGGAAAAAAGGAGTATATGAATCAAAACTGCAAGATAAAATTAATAAATTATTTTTTAATTTGCAGTAGTGTAGTTTATTTTGTTAAAATTAACGAATTTTGAATTGACAGTAGAGGTGTGGGCGGCTGTGGGAGACTCGCCAACTTGTCGAAAAAAATTGTTTTCAAAATCATTTCCACCCAGTCGATTTTTTTCCATAAATTAGTAATCCTACATTAATTAAAAAAAGTCAGCTGCCTCATAGAAAGGGGTTCTACATCAGGTGGGCGTATTAACTTGTAATAAATAAATTAACTAAAATTATTTTTGGCCGAACGAAATTTTGCGAATTGACTTCTGACGCATTTAGCAATATGAAAATGATGATCAGTTGAATTTATAGTATAACAAAGCTAGGGAGCTAGAGCAATTATTTATAATAACGCCCGTGTATCAAAACTAAAATAAATAAAGAAAAATTATTTTGGGCCGGATGAAATTTCCAAAATGACTTCTGGCATAATATGAAATAAATAAAATTCAAATAATTGTGTTTTATTTAATATAATTATAAAGGTATTGTGGGTTTGCGTCCGTGCTGGTTTATGTCCACGCTATTAGTTCGTCCCAGGAGCCACAAGAGGGCTGGTTCATTATCCCGCAATTGAACTCTATTTTCATTCAAAAATGGTCGATAAAAACATTTAATTTTGATCTTTAAAAATTTTATGTGCCACTCTATAGTTTCCATAAAAGTGAACCAAACTCTAGAATTGAAAATGGACTTTCTCAATAATTTGAAGGATTTAAAAGTAGCGAGTGATCGAAATAGACTTCTTGGGACACTAGCTTCACAATTTCCGACCTTAATATGGAATATAAAATTTTGAACTTTTTTCGGGCAAAATTTAAAAAATTAAAAGTTAGTGCGTAACTGCTTCTATTGGCTACTGCGGAAACCAACCACTCCGCAATTGAAGTCCATAGCTATAATTAATTAATGAATTCTGTTTTTTCTTTGTGAACTTATGAACTACGGAATTTTCTATCTTTAATCATTCGTCATCGTCGTTTTAATCATCGGAATTAAAAGTCAATCAATCCCTCAAATTTATAATCGGGATTTAACCCCGAGCCTCTATCTTATTTTTCAGAAAACAAGAACCTCAAAAAAAAATCAAAGAAAATGTTTTCTATCATTTTAACCTTTTATCTAAACTGATCTGTTTAGACATTCTTCATAGCACTGAGTCTTTCTAGTTTCCCACAAGAATACTACATGTTAAACTAAAATTAGTATATTATTTTTCTGTAGACTATTAGATAATAGTCATTATCCCTTTCTAAAAACTTATTTATTTATATAAAAAAGTTAAATGTAATTAAAAGATGTTAAACTTTATTGGGAATAATCTAAGAAACATATACATAACATTATCAACATAAAAATAAACAAGTACTTTTACAACTAATGATCACAATATTTTTTTATATTACTTTAAAATCAGTTATATTACAATTAAAATCGATTAAAACAGGAGATCAAATTTTCGATAACAAAATTTGTTTACTATTCATTTAATTAATACAACTTAGCTCTTAAATTTGATCCCTGAATTTAACTCTTATTGCTAAATCAGTCACATTGCTAAAACCTAATTTGACTTAAAAGAGATGCTACAGATTCATTTTCTTTTCTAAATCAGATAAAATTTAACAAATACTTTGAGCATCGATTAAACTAACTTCCGCTATATCCTTGAAGACTATTACTGCTAGCACTTCTTAGTAATTTAAGAGGTTTCAATTTATCTTTTATTTGGGAAAGTCGATTTTCTTTGGGAACAGATTGCTGATTTGCCATTTTAACTTTTTCGTTTTCAATTTGAACTACCGATCTTAAATCAAAGTTAAATTTGTTATTTGGTAAGACTGGTGTTTCCAATGCTTGAACTGGAGTACGCAAACTCGAATAATCAACTTGATTCTTTTCAGGTGTATCCAAATAAAATTTAGGAAAACTATTTTGTCGAATAATCGGGACTTCTGCTGTTTTGTCAATATTTAATGTTAGAGATTTTGATACTCTTCTTTCGTGCAATGACTTCTTACGCATTTTTACCGGAATATTACTTGTACTTGCGGAAAGATGAGTCGTTGTTGGTTTTAGACTATTATCAGGTCCTTCTTCGCATATAGTAGGTAATGAACCATGTATTGAGTCAATAGTTGTTAAATTCGGATTTGAAGCAAATTCTTCTCGTATTGTTGGAATTATAAATTCGATTTTAGGTTTTGGTGGTTTTTGATCAACAACAGATTCTTCAACTTCTTCGATTTCTTCTTCCTCTTCTTTTTCTTTCACTTCTAAGACAGGTGGTACAATAATAGGATCCAAAGCTGGTGGCTTTTCTTCAATTTCTATAGTTGGTGGTTTAAGTTTCGGTTCAGGAGTAATTTTTCTTTGAGGTTGTTGTGTAATAGGTTCAGCTTTAGGTTTCTTTTCGAGAGGTTCTATACAAAATATGGCACGATTTGCTATCATCGCTACATTATCATAAAACGCAAAGTTGTCGTACATATTATTATTTTTTTCTTCGGATTTTGGTTCCTCCTTTTTTGGTTCTTCTTCTTCATAAAGTGCAATATTTTCATCATAGCAGAAGTGTTTCTCGATGCAATGCCAGTAAATTGTTTCAAGGCAACTGAAACAGCAATAAAAAATTTATTAGTCCATGTGAAAATTAAAATCAATAAATTTGCAATATTAAATTAAGTAATTAAAACATTTTTGAAAGTTTTTTTAACATTAATTCCAGGAAATACAACTTTTACCAGTTAAATAATAAAAAATTAAGATAGTATTTATTTTAAACTTAATATATGGGCAATTCTACTTCAAATATGCTATAGGGGATGGGAGTGGGAGTCGGGAAAGTTGTTCTATGATTCTTTTCCCATTTCTACAACTTATTAGAAGGCACTTTGTCGGTTTATGATGGTATGAAATCCATAATTAATTAATCTACGACTTTTTTAGTATTCTTATCATTTTTCAACTTTAACTTTAAAAAATCGCATTTTGCTTCCATCGAAAATTTTTCACAGAAGCCGAAAATGAAATCTATTTTAGCGTTTGAAACGTAAAATATTGAGAACCGCTGCTTTATAGATTAATAACTTTTCGAAAAGATATAAAGATAATATAGAGAGCATGATTACCTCCGCATTTACTTGATTAATTTTTTTGACATACATACATACATAAATATAGTTCATATTCTTGTTTGTATATACTTGAAAGTGATTTTAAAATTTCAAGGTATCTCAATTAGTCTACAACGACCTCCATTATTAATCCATATTGTATTATTGTTCACTTTAATGTCCTAATGATGAAATGTTTTCAACATTTGTTTCTCTTTACTGTAAAACGACAATTACAAGAAATCATAACAGTTATTCATCTTGTTATTTTGTTAAGAAAATAATAAAATGTAAATTTTAATGATGAAACAAAATAAAAAATTAAAATTTGGAAACAAAATATTTTCTTAGATTATTTTTTTTAATAATGTGTTTGGCTTTTATAGGTTAATTAAGTTATTTTGTTTAAAATTTATTTAAATTATATTTGTTGTGAAATTAAATATGTCGGGTTTATTAGTTTCGTGGTTTTGAACATAATTATATCTTTCAACACTTTTAATTTATATATTAATTGTTACTACTAATTATTATAATTGTTAACCTTGTTAAGCAAGGAGTATGTACTTTTTTTATTTTAAATAATTTTGTGTCACTAGTAGGTGAAAAATGAATAAGGAAAGATAATGTGTGATCTGACGTTGTCCTGCTGGAATAAAACATTCTTCCAATTCACCAAAGCTGAACATCGTCTTTAAAACCTTGTACATACGTTGTAACTTTTCGAAATAAAATTCAAAACCGACAGAACGTTGGAAAATTTCTATGTACGTAAATTTTTGCCGTTTATATATTTTAAAAATCTTACAACATACAATTTCAACAATTCAAAACAACAAGAAGGTTTCAGGAGCTGTAGCTATTTCACCTCATATCCAAAAAGATTAGTTGTTTTAAAATATTTCAGGCTGTACGTTCCTAAGAAGCAACTGTCAAAATTCCAAAGCATAGAATTCTATGAAAAAAATGAGTTTCCTTGTGCAAAATTTTGTAGTAAAGATTATACTTGTCATGTTTTCAAGTTTATTTTTTAATAACAAATTTGATTCCATTTACAGTAAGTCATTTGTATTAAAAACCAGACGTATTTTATAGAAATTTGCAAGTTAATGAAACAGATTTTGGGAACATATTAAATATAAAATATTATCGATAAAAACAGTTTTATTAAAGTAAATTTGGCGGTTTTTCGTTAAATCTAAAGCAATACAAACTGAATACGTTTAAATTTACAATTCAAGTTCATTACTCTTGTAAGAAGTTCAGGGCTAAATCTTACAAGTATTATTGAATTGGTCAGTTATACACTTTTGCAATCCCTATATTAAATAAATTAAAAAAAAAACAAGATAAGGAAAAGTTTTCGTTTTATCCTTACATTTCAAAGCGTGTTAAGTATGAGTCATATAATCCATTGTTTTGTATTGAAAACACACAATTATATTACATTGTTATGTAACAATTATATATCCCACATTGTTGTGATTTAACTAGTTGTAAAAATTTGATTGTTGGAAGTTTTTTTTTCCACATATAATTTTAAATATTTTCTTGGGCATCATGAATTCTTCGATTTTAATTCAACAGGTGTCTAAGCCCGAGGAATATGGTATTTCTATTCCCTTCGTTTTGTATCCATCTCATTTGTTCTGTTCTCCTGATATTTTATTTATATATTTAGTAAAATTTCCACATTTTCCATATTACAACTAAAATATTATAAATAATTCGAACTCATATACATATGTAAAAGTATTCATGTAATTTATTAAATTTATGTTTTATTTGCCTAAAATGGTATTGACTTTCTGACAAAGCCAAGAGACTGTCAGTTATCTGGGCTTCAATGTTTACGTCTTGTATTTTGCAACAGGATAACAGGAAGATAAAGCTGGTTTAGGTATACATCAGCAAAAATATTTTCAGCACATTCCAGTTACTATGTAATTTACTTTTATTATTTTATAAAAAAATCTTTAGAAATGAATTGATTTAATAGTCTCAAGTTACATAATTAATAACATAATTTATAAATTAATGATTGAATGCACTTAGTTTGGATGATATGTTGTTGTTTCTGTTGAAACAAAATTTATTCAATTTAAGCATCAGAGACTGATTTCATATACCTAATGTCATTGATAAGATACAGCTATACAATATTTAAATAACTTTTTCAAATGTATAGAAAAAATGGACTTTGATTAACTATTACGGTGAAAAAAACTGGATGCATATTGTACTCATGTAAAATTTTCACAGTTGTTTATTAATTATTAACCTTCTCTGATGATGCTCCCCTCGTTTCGATGTAATAAGTAATAAATTTGATGTTGATGCTAAGGAGCTTGATAAAACTGGGCATTAAATATAATAATAATTTTATTTTAAAAGAATTTAATATTACAAAGCAAAAAGTATCGTAAAGTACACACAAAATGATCGCCTATAAAGATTATTTAAATCAATCTTTTGCCAAATTGCATCTAAAAAAATTGACTTTTTAAAAATCAATATAATTGTAATTATGCTGTGAAATAATTGTCTGATCGAAACAATATTTTTTTTTTATTATTATCATTAACTTTTTTAATCATAGAAATATGTACTCGCCTTCTGACAATTTACTGGATTAATATCATTTTTAAAATATTAAAGAATAGTAGTTTTTGTAAATTTACTAGATAAGATATCTATATCTATATCGCACGACGAAAGAGAGGTTGCGAGAAAGGGATAGAAAACGTGAGAAACTGAGTTATGAATGAATTTGTGTGTGCTACAACATAATTTATTCTAATATTTCAATATAAGTGCAAGCACAACTTTTTTAGCTCAGTTAATCAAAGTTCTTTAGTGAGCTTCGAAGCTTTTTGCCACACCAGTCTTCAAGTGCATTATACATGTTTGCTTTCTTCTTTTTTAGTTTAGTAGAAAACAGTGGCAGCTCAGAAATTGTCTGAGCTGTTTGTTTAAACTTAAAGTTTGGAAAAAGCAATTTTGTGAAAAATGGAAATTTTTTACGATTTTATTAACGTTCTAACTTAACAACAATGCATAGAATTACTTCGTTCAACTTTTGGCAATGAAACACGATCAAAAAAAGACTGTTTCAAATTGGTTTGAAGACGTTCGTGATGAATTTCTAGTTTTTTTTTTGTAAAAACTTAAAAGGTGACCCTCGTATGGACAATTCATCTTTAAGTTACAAAGCAACATAAACATTAATAGAGTTTTAAAAATTTGACAACACTGATAACTTCACAAGTCAAACAGGAAAAATCCTCGCTCATAATCAGAACATCTCAAAGAGTTTACTAAATAATTAGAAACAATTAAATTTCGATTAAATCAATTACGTCTAATGATAAAACTATTTCCGATCAAATTTAAGTGTTTCAATTTTACAAATACATACTACATACAACTAAAATATATTATAGAAGTTTTCTGAACCCACCCAGAAAAGTAAGACCTTCATGGTGAGGAAGTACGCATTCGTGTTGCGGATTCAACCTCGGATCAAGGTGAGATTGTGCGATTGGAACCTTCAAATCGCCACAGAAATGTCAATGGGTAACTAGGAAGAGTCGTCTCAACTGTGCAACCAGATGAGAAATTAGTTCTATTGTATTATAATCTTCCTAAAGTAATAATTTAAAATATAGTTCTCATTCCTTACTAATACTATTCAAGTAAAATTTAATAAAATAATAATTTTGTGAATTGTATTTAAAAGTAAAAATATGAATTTTTGCGCTTCACTTTCTCATTTAGAAAGAAATAGTAATTCGCGATGGGATTATGCAAATAAATTATTTAAAATGCCATATGAATTCTTTCATTTGATTAGAGGGACGGAAGTGGAGTGAAATTTTTTATTATGAAATCTAGGGAAAGATTCATAATTGCATATGTAACACACAAAATTTGAAATGCTTATTTTGTATTACATAAACATTCAAATGTGAATTTAAAAATATTGTTACAATGAATTTTTAAAGTAGTTTTATGAAAATTTTTTCGATGGAAATCACTTCCTTAGGTGTAATTAAATATTCTAAAAATTAAATTATAGATAAAAGGTTTGAAACTCCACTGGTATTTGAACCCACACAGGAGCTGGAAATTATTTATATGTAATTTAATTGTTAAAAAATTTATTTATGGAAATTACAAAAACTCCAATTCTTTAAAAAAATGGTATGCAGTGCCACAAACTTTCATACTGCAACATATTTATTTTAAATATAATTTTGATTTATTTGGTTTGTACAAAATTGCATTCGTTTTTTATAGTATTACATCTGAAAAATTAGTTACAGAAAAAATATTTGTTAATTTACTCATATTATCAAAATTATCTTATATAAATAATGTAATCATTGCTATACTTATAAAACTGTTATTTTTCCAAGAATTTTTAAATTTTGAGAATAAATCTTACGTAGTCATTGTAAGAAAATGAAATGGACAAACAACTATTTCCAAGTAGATACATAAATTAGATTTTGCATAAGATTTAGAAGAATATGTCACTACAATCCTGAGAATTCACCTTGAGAGATTCAACATTAATAAGTATAATAAATGTGCAAGTAATATTTTAGAATTCTAACGAATTCGATAATAATCGCCTGCAAATCATTTTATTTTTAATTATATATAATAACAATCTTAAAACCAATCTAGGTTACTCTTTGTAATGGTTTATTGTAATTATAGGTTTTGGTTATTTAACCTTAATTTTTAAATTGATATGCAATTCTCAGAAGAATTACATGTTATGAATTCTGTAGGTAACCTTCATATTTTAATATTTTTTTGTTACGAAATAAATAATTCTTCTCTTCAAAATCTGATTTTCAATACTTAAATTATGTTTTACTTTTAATGCGATTTATTAAAATATTTATTGCTATAACCTATAAAATCGATAAGAGAAATAAAATTTAGAGCAATTTATAATCTCACAATTTTAAGATTCTTATTGTTTTAGATAAGATGTAGAAAAGGCAGATATAAATTTAAAAAAAAATATATTCCCTGATGAAATTCTCGCATTGTAAACTAATACGTAATAGTACTGCAGCTTTGCAAGTTTAGAAAACATCAATCTGATTGAATCTGACAGTGACAATTGCGTTGAATAGATTTATTACCAACACCGAAACGTAAAAAGTCGGGTGCCATAATGAGACTATTATGAAACCCGTATATGTCTCATAATAAGTATATTATGATTCCAAAGTAGAAAAAATTAATAAAACTATTGTTGATGTTTAATTACTTACTTTTAGGAGTGAATATCAATAAAAATAAAAATTGATAGAAATAAATGAATAAAATTAATATTTCCGTTTTGTATTGGGCTAAAACTCTTCATCAATCAACGATTTATTTCTCTTTTGTTTATTTTGCATTAACTTTTTTTGAATAATTTACCCGTTGTAACTGATTTAGTTAACTTAACATATTTAAATATTCACATCACATTATAATGAATTGTGTTATAACAATATGTATATATTTATACCTTAGCCTAAAATACCAATGCCATTTTTAAATAAATAATATAATTATTTATGTTTTGAGAAATTTGAGTTTACTTTAATTACTTAGTAAGAACAACTTAGTACAAAGTATAGTAGTAGTACTCAACTTGAGTTGTAAAATAAATAATCATTCGTGGAATCATAAACTCGCCACTACGCAGCTCGCATGTAACTTGCTAATTCTTTACAACTCACGTTACATAATATTAATATTTTAATCAGAATGGTTATTGATACATTTAAAATAACTTACAAACGTGTATTTCAAGTAAAATTTAATGTTCATCTCGCTAATTGTAATATAAACAAGATTATCATAATTACAACTACTAATCTTAGTGTGCATTTATGAATTATATAAAAAAAATCTGTTAATTAACGTTTAAAGTTTAGCAATTAAAATGTTATTTAACAATGGCATTAAATAGAATGAAAATTTGTTAAAAGAAATTGAATTAACAAGTTGTTAAAAGCTTACTCATAATCAAATAGGCATCCTGGTAATTAAACTTTGACCATAAAATGTATTATTCGGAAATGATGATCTTATCGCAAATAACGTGATGTAGCCAGAAAGTAATTCATTTTTCTCTGATAATATCTTAAAGGAAATACAATATCAACTTTCATTTAGAGATTTTAAGATTAAATTTTCTATTATTTTCGTTATTTTATTGAAATTTTTGATTTATTGTGAGTGTAATCGTATACTTCAAATGTGATGTTGATTAAATACTAAAATTCTTTTTTTAAAATCCATAAATTTATAAAATATTGAGCACGTGATCTTTGTCCGTTATCACAATTATACCGACCGTGTATCACGCAAAGTTTCTGCTGTTAGTTATCAATAAAATAAGCGAAAAGCATTGTTGCGAGACGAAAAATTGCGAAATTGTGAAGTCACTAAAATGTAGATTCGGAGGAATATACATGTAAATGAAAATTTTTTTAAACATTAAATTGAAGCAAATTATACAAATTTTTCAGTTTTTTATAAAATTAATCTTAAGAATATATACAGGGTGAGTCAGTTTATTTGCTTTTGTTATGTAATATATTTAGAAGGTGGTAAACCGTCGCTCTAGCGGCAACACGGGCTGTCTCATTTTTTTGTGAAATTATTTTTTATTCTGTTGGATCTCAAATTTTTCGGGAAATCGTTCGGTTAACTCAGCTGAGTGATCAAAGTAGTAGTAAATTTAATCAACATTAAAAAAATGGTGCTAATATAAAAGCACAACGCATTTTGTGAACTCTCGTATATTTATTACTTTACTTGGTATTTTTCCGGAAACATTACTGCGATGTATAGAAAGAACTATTTCAAGTCTGTCATTAACTTGAAAGTATTTATTATACGCTTATTTACATATAAAATATTAAAATAAAATTCCAATAAAAGTAGATATGAATATATAGAAATAATTTAAATCAATAGAATCTTTAATTATTTTGTCAGCAACTATTTTAATAAAGGTCATCAGTTTCTTTATTTTTATTTCATATCAAAAAACTTGTCGGCAAATAAAAAAATATTCTTCAATTTAGATTTAACCCTTGTACACATAAAATTGATCACTAACTGAAATTACTAAAAAGTCCACAATAAGTAAGAAGCCTTGTAATTGAATGGATCACTACAATGGGCGATATTTTATACATACTAAGTAGCTCCGTCTGTACTCAGAAGTAAAAAATCATTCAAAACAAATCAAATAATCAAACTTTTCTTTTATATTTCTTTTCATATTTCCTACAAAAGTTGATATGTGCTGATATTTTGATGTGCAGTTTTAAAATTAAAAAATGAATTCAAATTATCGAAAGTAATAGCTAATGTAAATGTCAAAATTTTAAAATATCTTTAAAACCTTATCATTATTAAAGAGTAAACAATACACAATTTCCTAATAAAATTAAAAAAATATTATATAGCTACGTGCAACAAATTTTCACTATTTCCAAAGCTGTAAGTTGACTCTAATAAAATTTCATTATTAAATTAATTAAATAGTTTCTATTTATGCTAAATAAATTTTTATAACCTTATAAGAAAAGAAAAATTTAAAATAAATAAGTTCGTCCTTTGATAAAAGTTTCACCTAGAAATTATATAGCACTTCAATACTCATACTTAGCGTATGACATACTATAATTTTCCACTTAACAAGAGGAGGGATTTTGAAAACGTTACATCACCCATTCAATACTAAAAAAAAAACCATTGTTCATACCAATTATTTTATCGCAATAACGATAATCGGAAAATAAACCAATAAAAAGTTGCAAATAATGAAAAATGGAAAAATACAAAAATATTAATACATAGTAAAGCACGTCCTTCGATGTACATATTATAAATTATTATTTATTAACATTCTAAAGCAAATAACTTCTTTATATTCGGAATGAGAAACTCAAATTATATTTTTGCAAGGAAGTCATATTATGAAATGACCATTTTAACTTTCTACAAATTATTCTTAATTACGTCCCCGCTTACGAGTAGAATTAAAATTTAAACAAAATTATATAAATAAAGTATAATCAAATTTTTGTATTTCCTTCGGAACTATTTTTTCACAATTTTGATTTTCTTCTTTTTGGGGAATTATCCTAATTAACTATAATTAATAAATAAAACTCACTATTGACAGCACTTGCAGCACATGTTGTCGCCGAACAATTACACACACGTCTGCCTAATGAACTGTTGTTATTTATCCTGTAAATGATAAGATTGTTCTTATCGGACAATGATAATACACTAATTTCAGGTATACTGGTTTGCACATAAATGGCCAGCCGGTTGCTGGTCGCACTTTGCTCCGGGCAATTCCCCAAAACCTTTACAGTTCAACCTTCATTATACATAATTCGCAGGCATGCTGCAATTGCTCCCGATTTCGCGGATTTTTAAAAACATTTAGCGCGCGCACAATTCTAATCGCAACTGTAAATACAGGTGCCACGAATCGGATAGTAATATCGCGTCCGTGAATCGTAGGGGGGCAAGGAATTTTTTAAGAGTTGTTTACATATTAAATCAATGGTTTTGTTTGCTGCATTTCAACATTGTTTTCATGATTATTTGAAGCACGAGAGAAAGTACGGAAAAGTCCGAAAAAAAAAACTTTTTAACCTGAATTTCATTACGAGGTTTTCTGATATCGGATATTTTTTAGACAATTTTTTATGAAAAAATAATATAAATGATACATTTTTAATACATTAACATGGATCGAGTTGAAAATGACAATTTTCACATATTCATAAAAGTATTGATTTTTTTTTGCTACAAAACATTTCTATATTTATTTAAATTTCGAATAGTATTTAAAAAATATTTTAAATCTAAAAATTATACGAGGCATATTTTTAAAATAAGTAGCCTTTTTAGTGAAGATGTCGCCGTTCCGCGCATGCAGGCTGAATACCTAGATCTGATCTGATTTGTGCGTATTTCAAATACTATTGAAAATCCCGCCAATTGTGAAATACGTGCTATGGTTCTGAATAAAAAGAACGTGAAAGCTTTCGAAATTCATCGGCAGATTAGTGAAGTGTATGGAGAAAACACTTTGACCAATGGAATGGATTGGCGCATTTAAAGATGGTCGCACTAATGTTTACTATTGTGAACTTAATCCGTAGTCGCACTGTAATAATGATGAAATAGACTTTGTTTTGTACCAACTATAGATTATATATATATATATATATATATATATATATA